>OY804607.1:3591991-3736349 GCA_963680895.1 Fragum sueziense
CCCCAAAATATTGATACAAAAGAAGAAAATGTTGGTAGATCTAATCATTTTTTTTTTGTTTCAATAATTTATGCGCAATATTGTGCATAAATTCTTTACACATTCATATCAATTTTGCCATCTGTAACTGCTTTAAAATTCAATTAGACCTCTATTTCGCCATTCGGGAAAGGGTTAAATTTATTAATCAAGTGATTTTCAAATGTCATGATCTGCATCTGAAATGCAAAAGTATGGCAAAACAAATTAAGATCCTAAAATCATAAAACTGACAAATAAAATACCAATAAATGAAAATAAATAGTGAGACATCTACACATTTTTCGTCTATTTTGTAAAGGGTTAAATAGCATATATGGTATAATTTGTAAAATGAAGAAAATGAATAAACCAACAAATATCATTCACGATATCTTTTTTTAAAAAACAAAAACACAAAAAAGCTACAAATGACTTTAAATAACCCCTATAACACAGTGTATAGTCCACTGTCCGCTCTAACTTCCGCTTGCGAGTAAGGAAACGAGTCGAGGTTTAGATTGCAGCCAAATAAACAGGTAAACAGTTAATTATAAAATGAAAAATGAAGGGATTTTTACATGCATGGGCTGTATGTACATAAACTAGGCTATTTACTCAGTTTATCCTTTGAGAAAAGCTACATTTTCAGACAAAATGCGATTGCTCACGATTTTTTTTCGAAAATGTCACATTCATTGATTTCAAACATCGATTTCAAAGCTTTACAACTTATATACAAGCACATACTTTTGTTATTTTGAAGATATACCATCTTAGCACCAGAAAACTAAAGAATAACAGACATGAACGCATTGGTTTAAGAAATATCGACTTTCAAACACCACTGGTGTTGTCGCCTCACTGTGCGGTTGCTTGCTCAATCTGTGAAAGCTTTAGTCCGGTTGCTTGCGATGTCACTGTACGGTTACATGAGAGCTCAGTAGCATTTTCTTGTCAAAAAATTATTATGAAAATAGTTTTTAAGCAATTATTTTTCATAGGAATATTTGAAATTTGATATGAGAACCTTCGCATAAAAAACTGTTTCAAAAAAGTTGATTCTATACTTAACCAAACTTATAAGTACTTCGTTTTCTATTAAGCGCAACATTTTCTCCGGTAAAGGAATATCAAAATTCTATATCTTTTATTATTCCCTCACTCAATTACTTCACCGATATCATTTTCATTTTGCAAAATTATTGTGCAAATTGATAACTTTCGGTCAAGTATAGAAAATTGAAATATACCTGCTGTGTTTCATACACGAATCCCACGTGCTTAATTTACAATTTATTCTTTTATGGGTCAACATGTCAAACGTGTAAAAACATAAAATGCGTTGGAAATCTCTACAACAACAACCCAAAAAAAATCGGTGTTTTACAAGGTGGTGCGATTCAAGCGTAGGTAATATTCTTATACCCACATTTCCAGTCGTTCTGTACAAATTAAATACAAAATATCGTTCATTACTGTCAAACGTCAACAATTTTGTAACATTCGTATCATTTTTCAAAAGAAATTCAAACCGTATCACAAATGTACATGCAAATGCTATCACCAAACTTGTGGCCGAGTACAGACAAACCGGAAGTGCTGCCAACTTTCCAAGACAACCACGTGATAGGAAATCAAGCCGAAATTAGGACCATGCCATTTTTCTGTCTTGTATACGTGAGCTGGAGCGTTCAGTGGCTGTCACAGAAAGGGATGCATTATGTCTTCAAGGGAGACCATTCAGTGTCTGAATTATCCGATAATGGCTCAATTCATCATGTCTATGTACAAGACGCAAAAACCATGACCTCACAATTAACATGTTAATGTTCAGTTAAGAAGGGTGTATTAAATTTGCTCATTGTGAAAAAAGTGTTTTACAGACAAACGATTTACTGTCAAGTATGATGGTGATCTGGTACATGCTTAGCAAGCGTAGAGAACCTTACATCGACTTCTAAAATATAAATTTAAAAAAGATATCCCTACAGCATCTTTCACGATTTTCAAAATGTCCACGCGTCACTGATGTCATGCTAATGTTTGAGCGAACATGGAACACACAAGATATTGACTTTGAGATTTTTGCTACCAATAGTGGTCTCCGTTAGCTGCTTCTTGTTCAATTCATGTTGTTGAGAAGTTGATGAAAATTCAATATATGGTAGTCATATGGTTAAAGTGAAGATGTTTCAAATTTTGTTTAGATATGTTATGCCAGTCCGGAAATATGCTCTATAATATAGTCGGAGTACTTATAAGTTTTGAGTAGTGTAGCTTTGTTAATGGTCAAAATTTCAAAAATGCATTGAAACAATACATTGTATCTATGATTTATATAATTCTCTAGTTACATAGTCTCAATAGAACAGCTTTGAGTTAGAACACAAGTTGAATGTTTTTAAATGCTATTTGACAAAAAACCTATGTAACTGACTGTGTTTCAGATTGTGGATGAATCTTTTGTTATAGATGGGCTTGACGAAAATTTTCATGAAGAAGAAGTAGGTCGGAAAAGAAAATTATGGCTGTACCGCTGAGAGACTTAGACGCTTAAAAAAAGGCGGTAAACCCCATTCATTCAATCTTCATGCTCATGTGTCAGCCAAAAAAGCCAATATATTTCAAAGATCAAAGACGAATAAAGATAACCTCTGATCAAAGACCGCAGAATTATTTCCCTCTGCAGTCTTTTTCCATAGCTTCGACCGTACGGAGTTCTATTTGGTGATTTCTATTTGTTTGACATAAACGGATGTTGTATCATAACAACAAAGGTCCATAGCACGATGTACCAGTGTGATAAGTGATACAGGGAACTGGGCATTTAGAGTTTTCAAAATGGTCTTGAATGTGATCATTTGAGCTTCCAAGGGAATTAAGGCAACGGAACTTTGTTCTTACTACAGAATGAAACCACTGCATGGTACAAATCTAAAAGGCAGTCGAAAACATTAAAATGAAATAGCACGTATAAAATTAAGCAAAACTTTTGTTTGTGTTAAGCCTGTTGAGAAAAGCAAATAAAATCAAAATTACAATCTGGAAGCCAATCAAAATACAGCCATGATTAAACTTACATGTATCCCTTCCCAAAACAACAGAATTACGGTCTGTTCAAAATTCAAAGGGGATATATCAGACAGCAAAATTAAAAGTTCTTTGTAATAGAAGGAAAAGTGAAATACATGTAATCAGCAGTTGTCTTCCTTTTTCTCAATATTTTCCAATTTTAGGGTGCATCTAAAGGCGCCTGAGTATGCAAATGGATTCAAGCTTGAACTGTTACAAAGTTGTTTAGATGAAGGTCAATAATGAATAATAAATGAACCAATTTTAGACCATTAATGTTTGGTATTAAATTAAAAAAAAAAACAAGATGTGTTTGTGAAACACCAATGCCTCCGAAATAGCCATTTTTGTAAAATGTTAAATTTTCATGTAAAGGGTTGATAAGGGTTGACAGGTGACCTTGAGGGAGGTCATATTGCATGCAACAGATAGATAATATTGAAAGGAAGTTGCATACCAAATTTGAGCTTTGTATGTCAAGTACTTTTGGAAAAAAGGCATGTGTTAAGTTTTCGGACAGACAGACGGACGGACAGACAGACATGAGTAAAACAATATAACCCCAATCTTTCGATACAGGGGCATAAATTGAGTATGACTTCACAAGTAGCTCTTATTTGTTGATAGTCTTCTTTTTCAGGTTTTGGTCAGGATGTTTAATAATCATTTGGTCTATCAATTCACAAAACTGGTTCGATTCCGAATCACAATAAATGCAACATGTTTCCATGTTTATTCCCAACCTACAAAAAAAAGAAATGTTATATTAACCATGTGTTTGTATAGCGCAATCTGTCTTCCATATCAATTTAAGTCCAAATTCAACATGAAATTAACTTCGAAAAAATGCAAATTTTGTATAATAAAGATCATTTAAGATTATGAGGATCATTTTGTAAACAAAATAAAACATGTTTATAAATACAAAACGTTGCATTTATTTTACAACTTTGGGTTATTAACCCACTCCTAAAACACTTCAATGCATTGTACATGTAAAAGGTAAAGGTATGCTAATTTAGACACTAAAGTCACCATCAGTCGTTGTTCAAAACGAAAAATATACAAAATTACAATACATTTTGCTCTCAAACAACCGTACATAATTCATGGTTGTGCTCGAAAGCAACCGTACTATGAGGTAGCAAGCAACCGTACAGTGAGCAGGCAACACCAGTGACAGTTTTATAGTTGATATTTTTTAAACCGATGTTTTAACACACTGTATCGTGTAATATTTGGGAGCATAGATGAATATTCTTCAATGTATTAAAAGGATTTGTTCTTATACTAGATATTAAGGGTTGAAATCTTTGTTCGGAGTCAATCAAAGTGACGATTCGGAGAAAATTAAGTGAGCAAAAGCATTTTCGTCGGAAAATAGAGTTCTTTCCGTAGATATACGCCAGGAATGATAATTTTTCATATACCTTCCACCATAATACGAGATAAATCCAACTCGATTCAATCTAACATGAACTATTTACCTGTTTTTCGGGCTTCAATCTCCTTTTTGACTCGTTTTCTTACTCGCAAGCGGAAGTTAGTGCGTACAGTGGACTATACACTGTGTATAAAATCAGTAGTGAAACGTCTCAACAAAATACAAACAGTAGTGAAACGTCCCATAGTGAAACGTCTCAATAGTGAAAAGTCTCAAGTAGGAAACGTCTCAATAGTGAAACGACTGACATTCGAGTCCGACCTATTTCTTATTTGGAGGTAGACTATCATTATATATAATTTAACAAGTCAATGCCTCAATGTCAAATGATATTTTGTACATGTTTTTTTTTTTGCTTTTCTGTGAAGCATTATACAAAACAGCACATAGACATTGAGGACTTCAACCATTTCCCAAATATTTTGACATATTTACATTTAGGGAAATGAAGAAAATGCTGATATAAACTAGCATTTCGTCAGTCACATTCGAAATTGCCGTAACTACAGCTTATTCAAGCTGTAATTACGACAATTTCGAATGTGACCAAGAGATGCTCCTTTTGCTTCAATATTTTCAGAGTACTCTACTTTGCACAATTCCTAGCTCTAACAACAAGCATTTTGGTGTTTGTAGTTCTTTGGGGTTTGGAGAAGCCTAAAATGTTGTTGTTTGTGGTAAGGGTTAATTTGCTGGTCTATATATTTGCTTTTGTTAATCCTTTCCCAAGCTAGACATGGCATGTATCTTACCTAATAGAATATGCATGGGGAAACATTTAGGCAAAAGAAGAAAATGCTAATAATCAGCATTTTCTCATTTTGTCTCACCAATTTCTTGGCAATGTTATTAACAGATTTCACCTATAGCCTTTCTATCCAGGGATTGTGGGTTCAAACCATGCTTGCCAATATTCTTCCCGACATGAGAAAAGTCATTTGTATTGAACCAGGTCAGACACAAGTAATGTCGAATCACACAGAATCATCAAATATATAAGGATGAGTTGCTGGTAGTCTGGTAGATCAAATGTTGCAATTGTATTTGTTTTCAGAAAATTAGGAACATGTGCTTAGGTGAACCTGTTACCGCAATATGAATGGAAAATGGCACTAAATCGCATCTAGCCGATTAAGAAACTCTTCCGTGTGGTGGATTTAATTGGTTATTGTAATAAAATTGACCAATGACACTGAGGGGGGATTAAGAGAGCACATTGTTCAGTGCACCAGCTACAAAAGTAGAGCTGAAATATTGTTGAACAGCAGCTGTAAACTCCATTAACCCTTTCCCAAACAAGATATTGTTTTGATGTCCCTTTTAGAAATGGTTTGGGAAAGCATTGAGGCAAAAGAAGAAATTTTCTCCATTTGCCCCAATATTTTCCTTACTTTATTGTACACAAATCATATCTATATCAAATTATCAATATGGATTTTGTTGTTTACAGACGCTGCTATATGAGACCATCCTACGATTTTGCCGTTTAGAAAAGGGTTAAAGCAGTAACCTACCAAAAATATCAAACTTTATATTTCAGGGACTTAGACCATTCAGGGAACAGCTGAATCAAAGAAAATGATGTTTCACAGATCAAACTCCACGTGGATGTGTACCTGAGGCTGTATCGGAGAGGGAGAGACAACGCCTTTTGTGAAATAATAATGAACTGAAGGAATTTGAAGACTTTTTATCCAAAATTCACTGAAAAAGCAGTAATTGTTTTTAAAATTAAGAATAGATTATGATTTTAAAATGGCCTGGCAGAGCATCTCTAGCTATTAGCTAGGTATGCTCTTCCAGGGCATTTATCGTGAGCTTCAACAGTACTTATCTTGAGAAAGATTGCATGTTTTTGATTTAAAAATTGTCAAACTTATAGACTTTATTGTGGATTAATTTAGTTTTAACTTTGAACTTTTTTTTGCCAGAGCTTAAATGTAGAATACCTGTAATGTCGCCATTTTGAGATTCATAAAACATCGGCTTTTCTCGAGCATCTTTGTTACGTATCCGAGCCTATTCGGGTGCGGTCGTAAAAAATATTCCGTGGCGGAAAGGTCCACCACGGAATGTTTTCTACCCTGCCCGAGTAATTCCGACATCGTGCAAATCTCATTAGGGGTGGACTACCTTAAAGTAGGATGAATAAATTTTGCCTGGACAAGCATCCAATTCCTCCATGTTTTCAAAAGCTTACCGTATTGAGTAGTAAGTTTCAAATAGACTTGTTTATGAAAAATGGGATAATATATAAAGTTTTTTCTTCAAAGTTTCAGCTATTCTGCCTTAGACTTCTAATTAAATCATTAATTTACTTTAGTATTGGCAATTCCCAAGTGATATGAATTTGATATTTGTTTTTTGTAATTAAAGAAAATAATAGTGGTTGAAGAATCTTGAGTTTGATTTTTTGATTTTCAACTCATTTTAACCCTATTCCAAACAACTTGCTCAGTTTGAAAGCAGCTGGTTCTTTATGAAGGTAGGATTTGTGTAGAGAGCTTAGAACATATTGAGACAAAAGGAGAAACAGTATCATTCCTTCTTTTGCATCAATGATTTCACAATGTTTTTCCATCAGGAACATCAAATATAAATGAGTTTAAAATCATTCAATATCCTATCTGCCCAGATGTCCTGCCATGCAATACACTTTTGTGGAAATGGATGAAATGTTAATATGGTTTACCAGCATCCTTTCCCAATTGATGCTTCAAAAGCTTGGTTCTGAATGATCCAATTAGTCATTGGTTCCTTCTTTGCCACTAGCCTGGTTGGGTATTTCAGTCTGAAATTTTCAGATGACCTTTTAAACTGCATTTGACACATTTCTTTGTCTATGGAAAGACTGTAGTAAAAGTAAAGTTGACAAAAGAAATCATCATGTGGGTGTCTGGAGCTGTTATTTTTAATTTTCCAACACCAAAATCTTTATAATTATGCCTTTACAACAGTAGACAAATACAGATTTCAGTATTGGAAAATGTCACAAAGCTTCCAATTTATGAATTATGTCTACAAGATCTTATGGAAGATCTTTCATTAATCCTTTTTGCAAATGATCCAGTTTTAGACTGCTCCAATTGGAAAGAAGTAGCAAACAACATAATCAGTTGTTGTCTAAATTATGGAATGTGCAATTGAATGGAAAATATTGAGGGAAAATAAGAAATTGCTTATTATCAGCAATTTCTTATTTTTCTCTAGATTTTTTCTCAGACAGTTTCTACAAGGACATCGAAAGCCTGTTTTGTTCGATAAAGCGCTCTTTTGAGCAAGATTTTTAAGACGATCACTGGGAGCCGCCATTGCTCTATACTGCTTTCGGAACCCCTCGGTAAATTCTGTAGAACATATATGGGATAGAATTGACCGAGTTGTTCCGAATGCTCCATGATTCATAAACCGCCGAGTTCCAAATGCTCCATACTTCATACAAATGACGTCATAATGACATCATTTGTATGAAGTATGGAATATTCCGAACACCTCGCTTAACATCTCGTTCTCAAAAACGCTGTATCAAAAACATCTTAAGAAATCTTAAAAAATCTCGCTCTAAAAAACGCACCTCTGGTTTTGACGTCCCTAATAGAAAAGGTTTCAGAAAATATTGAAACAAAAGAAGAAACTGCTGAAAACCAGCAGTTTCTCCTTTTGTCTTAATATTTTCTGTGCCATATTTTACACAAATACCATCTTTAATAACATCCATTTTGTCATTTGTGGCAGATTTTGAATAGGATCACCCTAAAATTTTGCCGTTTGGGAAAGGGTTAAATTGTTTTCAATACCGCCCCCGCTAGTTCCGCCCTAGCAAAAGGCAGAATGGATACTGGTCGAGCCAGGTTTTGATGCGTTTTTCTAAACCAATTACAGTTGACACTCGTTACCTCGACATCGGATAAGTCGAAATTTCGCTTAGGTCGAAGTGAAAGTCATGTCCCATCCTCAACATATGGATATCAAAATGAATTCCGAAATAAATACAGCCATAGAAATTTAGTAGGAAAAGGATAGAAATTGCTCGTCTCATGCAATTTCTTTCCTTTTCCTACTATATTTTATTCATGGACACATATGATGCCCATCAAAAATGGTTAAATATCGTTTTCATCGAAAATGATCAAAATCGGATTAGTCAAACTCCGGATATGTCAAGGTATTCTGACGGCCCCTCTGACTTCGACACAACAAGTGTCGACTGTATTGGTTTTGATGTATCTATGAGACAATGCTTTCGAAAACATTGAGGGAAGAGTAATAAATATGCTGACAATAAACATTTACACCCCTTTCCCTTTATATGTTCTACCATATGAAATGAACATTCAACATTATAGATGGCTCAGAGTGAAACAGTTGTAACTGCTTATGTTTATAGGCAGTTACAACTGTTTCGTGCTGAGCCATTGGTTTCACATTATAAGTCAGATCTACACTGTTGTCAGCAACCATTTTCAATTTGGACTAGTCTAGCAGACAAGGATTAATCCATTAGTTTACCACAGTGACATAGTGGTTTTTTGAAATTGATGCCCCACCCAGTGGGGACCCCCAAGATAGAGGATTTGGAATATAACATTGTGGAAAATCAAGAAATTGCATGTGACAAGCAAGCAACTATTTTCATTTTCCATAATATTTTCCTGCAAGAAAGACCAAATATCATAAAATCTTGTTCACTTTACTGTCTGCAACATCTTTGAATTGGGACCAAACTCAAATTTTGTTGTCTTGGGAAGGATTATACAGTACCACATTGTACAAGTTTGACAGGATTTTATTCTGTAATGAGCAAGAACACCAAATAGTATCAGAATGCAAAATGCTTAATTGATCCTTTCCCAAACAATACCTGACCTTAAAGTCCTTAATAGAAATGGTTTGAGTAAACATTGAGGTAAAAGAAGAAAAGGCTGATAACCAGCATTTTCTCCTATAGTCTCAATGTTTTCTGAGCTATATCTTAGGCAAGTCCTTCCTTAATCAACATCTATTTTTTGTCTCTGAAACAACTTTAAATTGGACAACCTTAAAATTTTGCGGTGTGGGAAAGGGTTAATTTAACTCCTTTAACCCTTTCCTAAACAAGACCTGGTTTTGACGTCCCTAATGAAA
The DNA here is from genome assembly GCA_963680895.1 of Fragum sueziense. NCBI lineage: Eukaryota > Metazoa > Mollusca > Bivalvia > Cardiida > Cardiidae > Fragum > Fragum sueziense. The sequence goes on from OY804607.1 coordinate 3,601,653, forward strand.
TAGGCTTGGGAAAACATTGAGACAAAAGAAGAAACTGCTGATAATCAGCAGTTTCTCCTTTTGCCTCAATATTTTCCCAAGCCTATTTCATACACAAATCTCATCTTTAATAACAACATTCACTTTGTCGTCTGCAGCAGCTTTCAAATTGAACCACTCGAAAACTGTGTTGTTTGGGAAAGGGTTAAAATCTGTAGTTCTGGTCATTAGCATTGCCAGACTGGGAACCATCTCCTTGAAAATATCTTGAAACTTGACTGTGGTTTTCATCATCTTGTATCAAACTTCATTAATCAATAGCATCCATCTTTACAGTGTGTTTACAGAAATCAAACATTCATAAAAATCTTCATTTATGAAGGTAATATTTCTGGTATGCCGTCTCAGTGAATTCATACAGTTATGTCAATTCTTTCTCTGAATTCATCAGGACCAGGATACTGATCTATCTGCTACGGTCAGGTGTCTGTTATAGAAAATTGACATCACCTGAAAAATATAAAAAAGATTTATTCAAACAAAGGCATTTTCTTTAATGCTTTTCGGTGGATTATCGGGAAATAACGGTAGATTATCATTTTGATAAACTCACCGCCTATCCAGTGAAATTATCAAAAATTTGAGCCCTGCTTTCGTTCATTTCACTCTATCTGACGTTATATAAGCCGGGCCAAATAAGTGATGTCATCATAAAGGTTGCATAGCAGTCACGTGCAAAAAGACGCGCTTTAGGAAAATTTGTCATAAGATTTTTGCATTTTGTCTAATTTTTGCATTAAAGAAATAGAATAATCGTTTGTTTTTCGTGTAGGATCGATCAATATTTCATTTCGTGAACAACGAAAGCTACATTTTCACTCGTGGCTTCGCCACTCGTGAAAATAAAGCTTTTGTTGTTCACTCAATGAAATATAAATCGATCTTACACTGAAACAAACGATTATCCTCTATATAATAATGACAAAAATGAATACAATCATTTCCCAAACAATCAATGATACAAGTAACATGCTGACACAACCAAGTGTTGAACATTAAGAAAATATTGATGAAATTGAAAAGGAAAAAAATATTTGATACAATCTTCCTTTTCCTCAATATTTTACATCTTATCAAAGGGATTTATTAAGATTTGCATATCTTGCCTTTAAAAGCATTGATTTTGGTGTCTTTAGCAGCTGTCAAATTGAACTACACTCATTTTTTGCCGTTTGGGAAAGGGTTAAGATAATTTCCGCAGAAAACATTGTGGGAAACGAAGAAATTTCTTGTCACAAGCAATTTTCCATTGTCCACCAGGCTCCTGTGTCTGAACATTGGGGGAGGGGGGGGGGGGGATTGTTGGCTAAATCGGATATTCTCTGAATTTGCTGTGTAAAATAAACAAAATTAGATTCTAAGCATTTTCAGCCAACATTAGGGGGGGGGGGGGGGGGGGGGGGGGGGCTAAGCCCCCCCCCCTTTTCCCGAACCCCTGTTCCTACTGGCCTGATACCGACGCTCTGCCATCTTAGCTAGCCAAACTGATATATTGATGCTCTACCTCACTTGAAATAAAAACAACAGAGATTGATAAGCCTAAATCACACCAATGTTATTGAATGAATGCAAAGTTGAAAATTGGGTCAAACTTGACCTGATCGAAATGTGATACTTATCCCATTAGAAGAGTGTCTCAGCTGCATTTTCTATCTTCGAACATCACTTAAGCTAGACGGTGTAACCATTCTTTCTTCATTTTGACAATAAGTATTGAATTTACTAAATATATCTGAATAAACCTAAAATCGCATCTGACAATGAGGGAAAAGAAAAACGGAAACGGTGACACGGGTAAAAATAACTATCATGTAATTACCTCAAATATCGAGGGGAGCATCCTAAAGTGAGACTTAAAGTCCGATGGTGTGTATGAAGGCACGGTTACTTCAAAGAAGTTGATTGTACGTAGCTTCTTCCGAGTGTTTTCCTGCCCAGTTGTCTCTATCATCACTTGACCTGCACGATTGTGGTTGATTAGATAGTTAGACGCAACGGCCTCGGACATTTCGTCCTCAAAGCATAACGTAACCTACGCGGCTCTTAGGTTTGACGCCATTTTGATATGTCATGACAACTTAGAACGTTTTCATGCTTAAGATGCTTACCGAGGGAAAGCGTTCTTTAGGACATCTTAAGAAATCTCATTGAGCCTATTTTTCATCTTGGTCAAAAGAACGCACCTCTGGTTTTGACACCCCTATTAGAAAAGGCTTGTGAAAACATTGAAACAAAAGAAGAATCTGCTGATAACCAGCAGTTTCTCCTTTTGTCTCAATATTTCCTATGCCATATTTTACACAAATTCTATCTTTGATAATTTCATTTTTGTCATTTGTGGCAGTTTTTGAAATAGATCAAGCTAAAATTTTGCCGTTTGGAAAAGGGTTATCAAGGGAATTATATATTCTTTTATCAATTTTCTTTTTTGGCAACCATTTCCATGCATATATTTATAAATATTTGTTGTGTATGTCCCCTTGTTAGCTCACCTGAGCACGAAGTGCTCAAGGTGAGCTATTGTGGTCACTTTTTGTCCGTCGTCCGTCTGTCTGTCCGTCTGTCTGTCCGTCCGTCCGTTCACAATTTCGTGTTTACACTCTAGCATCTACAAATATAAGCCAATCTTGACCAAACTTGGTCAAAACATGTATGGCAATAAGATCTCGGATGAGTTCGATTATGGGTCAGATTGAACCAGAAAGTCAGGAGTTATTTGCCCTTGAATGCGAAAAATACCTAGTTAATACATTGTTTACACTCTAGCATCTACAATTATTGATCAATCAAGACAAATCTTGGACATAACATTGCAGACCATAAGATCTCGGATGAGTTCAATTTTCAGTCTGATACGACCAGAAAGACGAGAGTTATGTGCCCTTGAAATCGACAAAATTGCCATTTTCGGCTGTTTTCGACCTTGTTTACACTCTAGAATCTACAATTATTCATCAATCAAGACAAAACTTGGACACAATGTTGGGGACCATGAGATCTCGGATGAGTTTGATTTTCAGTCTGATCTGATCAGAAAGTCGAGAGTTATGTGCCCTTGAATTGGACAAAATTGTCATTTTTGGCTGTTTTCAACCTTGTTTACACTCTAGAATCTACAATTATTAATAAATCAAGACAAAACTTGGACAGAATGTTGGGGAGCATAAGATCTTGGATGAGTTTGATTTTCAGTGTTATCTGAGCAGAAAGCCGAGAGTTATGTTCCCTTGAATTTGATGAAATTTCAGTTTTCGACTGTTTTTTGACATTGTTTACACTCTAGAATCCACAATTATTCATCAATTAAGGTAAAACTTGAACACAATGTTTGAGACCACAAGATCTTGGGGTACTTTGATTTTCAGTCCGATCTGATTAAAAAGTCGAGAGTTATGTGCCCTTGAATTTGACAAAATTGCTGTTTTCGGCAGTTTTCGACCTTGTTTACACTCTAGAATCTACAATTATTGACCAATCAAGACAAATCTTGGACACAATGTTGGATATCATAAGATCTCGGATATGTTTGATTTTCAGCCTGATCTGACTAGAAAGTCGAAAGTTATGTGCCCTTGAATTTGATAAAATTACAGTTTTTGGCTGTTTTCGACCTTGTTTATACTCTAGATTCTTCAATTATTGATCAATCAAGACAAAACTTTGACACAATGTTGGGGATCATAAGATCTTGGATGAGTTTCATTTTCAGCCTGATCTGATCAAAAAGTCGAGAGTTATGTGCCCTTGAATTTGACAAAATTGCTGTTTGCGGCTGTTTTCGACCTTGTTTATACTCCAGAATCTACAATTATTTATAAAACAAGACAAATCTTGGACACAATGTTGGGCACCATAAGATCTTGGATGAGTCTGATTTTCACGTTATTGACCATAAGTTCGTTTTCAGTCTTAAAGTCATAAATATAAATTTATTGAATTTAACAAAAGTGTTGCTCATATCATTTTGGTTCAGGTGAGCGATATAGGACCATCATGGTCCTCTTGTTAAAAGAGAAGGAGAATTGCGAAGTGGAGGGGGGGGGATTTACAGTCATATTCATTGAGAAGCTTGACATGATCAAAGTACTGATCACATCATCAATGTTTTTGATGCTGAAAAGGTTGTTCTAGAATTTATATTCACATGTTCATGAAGTGAATGATCAATCTTAGCTGACAAACATTCTTTTTGCTAAAAAAACACAGGATGTTTCATGAAATATTGGAAAATAATACTATGTAATCATGATCAGTGGAAAGCTTGCTGAAAATAATCAAAGTACACAGAGTACCCAAAACTCTGTCTTACTTGTCCTTTTTAGCTCACCTGAGCACGAATGTGCTCATGGTGAGCTATTGTGATACCGCTGTGTCCGGCGTCCGGTGTCCGGCGTCCGTCGTCCGTCAAACTTTGCCTTCTGTGCACTCTAGAGGCCACATTTTTTGCCCAATCAACCTGAAATTTGCTCAGAATGATTGTCTTGATGAAATCTCGGACAAGTTCGAAATTGGGTCATCTGGGGTCAAAAACTAGGTCACGGGGTCAAATCTTAGAAAAACCTTGTGTGCACTCTAGAGGCCACATTTTTTGCCCAATCAACCTGAAATTTGCTCAGAATGATTGTCTTGATAAAATCTCGGACAAGTTTGAAATTGGGTCATCTGGGGTCAAAAACTAGGTCACGGGGTCAAATCTTAGAAAAACCTTGTGTGCACTATAGAGGTCACATTTTTTGCCCAATCAACCTGAAATTTGCTCAGAATAATTGTCTTGATAAAATCTCGGACAAGTTCGAAATTGGGTCATCTTGGGTCAAAAACTAGGTCACTGGGTCAAATCTTAGAAAAACCTTGTGTGCACTATAGAGGTCACATTTTTTGCCCAATCAACCTGAAATTTGCTCAGAATGATTGTTTTGGTGAAATCTTATACAAGTTTGAAATTGGGTCATCTGGGGTCAAAAACTAGGTCACGGGGTCAAATCTTAGAAAAACCTTGTGTGCACTATAGAGGCCACATTTTTTGCCCAATCAACCTGAAAATTGATCAGAATTATTATCTGGATAAAATCTCGGACAAGTTCGAAATTGGGTCATCTGGGTTCAAAAACTAGGTCACGGCGTCAAATCTTAGAAAAACCTTGTGTGCACTCTAGAGACCCCATCTTTTGCCCAATCAACCTGAAATTTGCTCAGAATGATTGTCTTGATGAAAGCTCGGACAAGTTTGAAATTGGGTCATCTGGGGTCAAAAACTAGGTCACGGGGTCAAATCTTAGAAAAACCTTGTGTGCACTCTAGAGGCCACATTTTTTGCCCAATCAACCTGAAAATTGCTCAGAATGATTGACTTGATAAAATCTCGCACAAGTTTGATATAGGGTCATCTGGGGTCTAAAACTAGGTCACAGGGTCAAATCTTAGAAAAACATTGTGTGCACTCTAGAGGCCACATTTTTTGCCCAATCAACCTGAAAATTGCTCAGAATGATTGGCTTGATAAAATCTCGCACAATTTTGAAATTGGGTCATACGGGGTCAAAAACTAGGTCATGGGGTCAAATCTTAGAAAAACCTTGTGTGCACTCTAGAGGCCACATTTGTTGCCCAATCAACCTGAAAATTGATCAGAATGATTGTCTTGGTGAAATCTCGGACAAGTTTGAAATTGGGTCATCTGGAGTCAAAAACTAGGTCACTGGGTCAAATCTTAGAAAAACCTTGTGTGCACTCTAGAGGCCACATTTTTTACCCAATCACCCTGAAAATTGATCAGAATGATTGTCTTGATCAATTTTCAGACAAGATTGAAATTGGGTCATCTGGGGTCATAAACTAGGTCATGAGGTAAAATCTTTGTAAAACCTTGTGTGCACTCTAGAGGCCACATTTTTTGCCCAATCAACCTGAAAATTGATCAGAATGATTGTCTTGATCAATTCTAGGTCACGAGGTCAAATCTTAGATAAACCTTGTGTGCACCCTAGAGGTCACATTCTTTGTCCAATCAACCTGAAAATTGGTTTACAAAAAAAAGTTATTATATCAGGTGAGCGCTTCAGGGCCAATGGCCCTCTTGTTTAAACACGTTTTATACAATAACGGCTCGATAGATTTTGGTAGATTTTTAGCACATTGTTCAGTAATGATATAGGTTCATTTTAGTAAAGAAATAATTTTTGTTGCAATAAGTTTGATGTCCGACCCTTTATTGACTGGACTATAACCCATTCCCTCACATTGATGCTTTTTGTTGCCCCTAGAGAAAAAGGCTTGGGAAAAACATTGTGTAACAATTCTGTCCACTTCACTTAAAATTCAACACAGGAAAACATCCACAATTCTTGCTGCTTCTAGTAACTGTTTGGGTAACTTAAGTGCCTTCTATTTGCCCATGTTGACAAATTAAGGACTTACACTGAAAAATTCCACAGTTGAATTAGGGATGATAAACATAGTCTGTCTGGAAAGTTATAACTTAACTAGAAAGTCATGAATGTTTCATGTAGAAATATTGTCCTTTCAGATATCACTAGATCGTGGGTCATTTAATCAGAAACTTCATAACTATATCCCCTTGAAACAAATTTTGGGGGTATCCTAGGAATCGTCCTGTCCATCTGTCAACATTTCTTTTAAGTGCAACTCCTCCCAAATGGCAGGACAGATTTTGATTGAAATTCACCCAAATGATCAACTTAACTTGGGCATTCGGATGAAGACATTTCTTTGCTCTTCAAGTTCAACCAATGGAGATATTTGAAATTTGTGACTTGTGTAGGCGGGGGAGTATTAGTCTGCTCAGGAACAGTTCTTGTTTAATCCTTTCCCAAACAAAGACCTTGTTTTGACGTCCCTTAAAGAAAAGGTTTGGGAAAACATTGAGGCAGCAGAAGAAAATGCTGATAATCAGCATTGTCTCAGTTTTCTTCAATACAGAGTGTCCCAATAAAAACGGAACCCATTTTTGAAAGTGAATTGCTCATGTATCACGTAATATGTTTCCACCAAATTTAAATATGTAATAGAAAAGACAGTTTTCTATTAGCAGTTAAAACTTGGTTGAAAAATGTCCATTACTTTTGAAAATATTGGCAATCAAATGAATGCACCCAATAAACCATTTTATCACGATTTCGATATTTCCGTTTTGCAGTGCTCACCTACACTCATTGAATACATCGACACGTCTAACTTATTTTAATATATTCAGTACAATACAAAAGTGATGTTGAAACATTTTACTTACAATATCGCATATTCATTTAATCTTTTCTGCTAATAAATAAACTGTTAGAGCTGCGATGTAGCCAAAACAAAAAAATGAATACAAACAAAATATCAAAGTTTATAACAGATTCACAATACATTTAATCATATACACACTTATTTTATTACTGACCAATATGCCGGTCAGCGCTCACATGCAAGTACTTTGAAATTATTTCAAACAGCCACCATATGGACTAAATTTGCACGTGCGACACTTGTATAGTGGTCCCAGATATTTGTGAACAAACTTTGAACCTATAATACATGTTATTAAGGACAGATCCTCCAATTGTTACTGCGCAACTTACTGCGCATATCCTAAATAACGAAATAAAGCTGTTTTAGTAATTGGCCTTTTTCAGCAAATGTATTTCTTACATTTAGTTAATGTTTTGGTTGATAAATGACAAGACCCTTTTCGGTTATTTCAATTGTCTCTGTTTGGTCAATTAAAGTGCAATAGTACTCGGATGGTACATTTCGCTTTCTGTTACGCGTTCAAAATGTGGCGTTAGCGATAGGAAACGGAGCAACAAAAGCAATGTGGTGTCTTTATGAGATAGTCCGCTTCAGATGGACACAAAAGATGACACTTTTTATTATCTAAAGCTGGTAATAAGGAAGAAAATGGATAAAAGTAGTGAAACAATTTCGGACAGAGCTGTAAAAAGTAAACCAAAATTTACTTATAACTAAGAAAAACGCTTGGTTTGATATATTTTTCTTTTTTTGTTTTTGTAGGTATGACCAAGCACTATGTCTTTACCAAAAAAGAAAAAATTCTTACCGCTGGAATATTTTTTATTATCAGAAACGTTGCGAAAAAAGAGCAATTTCAGCTACTTTTGAAAGAATGTTTTACTAAAAATTTCAAAATCATCACTAAATTTTCCCAAATTGATACTTATTTAGACAGAATAAAACATATTGAACACAATAAAGACTTATTTATGTAATCCTAGTCATTTCGAACACCTTTTTGTGGGTATTAGGTGACACCTCATTTTTGCAATTTTAGACAAGAGTAGTCTCCCTTGAAATTCAATAACTTTTTAATTCGCTTGGTGACCTATAGTTTTTAAGTCATTTTTTTACTTCTCGTATATTTAAATATCAGTACAGAAAAAATAAAAAAATTCTTACCGTGGGAAATAAATGGAGGATCTGTCCTTAAAGAGACGCAGACACAAAACATCTCGTTAATATTACATAAAATTACTGATAGTCATCGATATGATTTTGTTTTGAACAGTATGACCTATAATTAGTAACTGAGTATGGTATTTCATTGTCTGACGAGAATCAGAATATTGTAGGACTACTATTTACATAAAATTTTGAGAAATTGGTACGTACATGTACAACGGCAAAGAATTCAACAGATGACCGTTAGTGCGCTTTTACGTACAAACAAATCGATTTCGTGTTAAAACGTTTTTTATTGTCTTTAAATCAAATTGCATATAACTTTGGAACCAATACATATTTTGAAGTGAAATTTAGAACACATATGCAAAAATAATGTATCTTCAGTATTGCAAATTCAAAAATTAGATTTTTTGCTTACGTTTTAAGATATTTGACTTTGAAATAGGGTTCTGTTTTTTGGGGGACACCCTGTATGATAAATTATATTTTTCTTTGCCATATTGTACATAAAGCTTTTAAGAAAAATTTTGTTGTCTAGGGCAGTTTTCAACCTGTACAAACCTAGAATTTTGTCATTTGGGAAAGGGTTAAATCTTGTTAATTTCCAGTGTTAAAATGTAGAGGGTCTAATGCCTGGTCTTTCTATGAATAAGAATGTGACTGTGAAACATAAAAAATAAAAATGTTTTATTCAAAGGTAAAAGAAATCCATCTAGTGTATTTACTAGCCCACTTGTCGTCAAATAACAGTGAGAATTATTGTTTGACCAAGTTCGAACATTTTTGCGTTTGTTGATATTTTCAGGGATATGTATAAAACCAGAGTATTAGAACTGAATGCATCAGATGAGAGAGGTATTGACGTTATTCGAGATAAAGTGAAGACATTTTCACAGCAGTCCGCTTCAGGGGTGACTCCAGAGTAAGTGATAAGGATATCCTTTTGTCTCAATATTTTCTGTCCTATATTTTACTACAATCCTATCATGTTCAGACGTTATTCGAGATAAAGTGAATACATTTTCACAGCAGTCCGCTTCAGGGGTAACCCCAGAGTAAGTGACTTGTTTACTTTCAGGGATTACCATTTAGTTTTAACAAGACCAGGGTACCGACCCCGTTCAACTAAGGAACATACAATTATTGTCTATATCTTGTTACACAGTTTACACAAAAACATGGTCGTAAGTGGTTAGTAGAATGGGGCCCCTTAGTGAGAAATAAGCTTGGGAAAATATTGAGACCAAAGAAGAAAATGCTGATTAATAATCAGCATTTTCTCCTTTTGCCTCAATATTTTCTGTACATAAGATTCACCAAAATGTGGTTTATTTGCTTGAAAAGTATGAAAGCTTATGCACATTTGTGCATATTCAAAATTTGGTAAGCCTATCAGGGTTTTAAAAAAACCCCAAATGTTTTTTTTACCCCCTAAGTGAATTTTGTACCCCCAGTTTTTGCAAGCAGCATTCTTTGTCTCTAATAGAGGGGGTACAAGCATGCAGTAAAAGTATGGTTTGTACCCACAGATTTGAAAGTCAGTGGACTATAACATTTTTCCTGAGACCAAAAGATAGAATGAATATGAACTGTTCAATTTATGTGTTCCTTTAATTTTTTTGAGCTGTACAATACCAACTTTATTTTCAGTGGTAAACCTTGTCCACCCTTTAAGATTGTCATTCTTGATGAGGCAGATTCTATGACTGGTGCAGCTCAGGTGAATTATTTCTTTATTTTCTTTTTGTAAAACATTACGATAGCTCCCAATAAATGACTTGGCAGAGCATTTATCATAAGCTAAACCATGCTTTGACAGTTTCAATTGCCCATTAGAAAGGGAGTTTTTTAAATTGTTTGCCTTAATCAATTATTTTGTATTTGATATGATTTTGAATTGTTTAAAAGGGTCGTTTTTGTGAATATGTCTAATTTTCATTTTCAGTCAAAAGCAAAACTTTGCGGAATTTCTCTGGAAATTATTAATAGAATTCAAGATTTGAAAGTTTAGAGCTAAGTCCCATAGTACAAAGGGTGCAAAATTGGATATTGGAAAATTGATTGAAATAGGGCCCTCTCCGTTTTAACCCAGGGTTTGACACTAAATGGAGTCTGAGTCCTTGAAAAGTTGTGGGACTCCCTGGCTCCTAAGAAATTCCCCCCGAAATGATGCAAAATGATAAATAAGATCCAAATTACAGAATCTATTGCCCTGTATTTCTCTGCCAGAAACCCACAAAGTCAGTCAGACGGTGATGACATGACAAAAACATTGACACGCATTAACCCATTCTCAAACATTGACGCTTTCTGACGCCCTTTAACCCATTACCAAACGACAAAATTTTAGGGCGGTCCAAATTGAAAGATCCTGCAGACGACAATTTCAAGTGAATGGAATTTTTAAGTTTTATGTCTTTTTGGATGGAAAACATCGTGGAAAATGAAGAAATTGCTTGTGACAAGCAATTTCTCTTTCCACAATGTTTTCCATGGCCATTATTTTGTGGGGAGTCAAAATGAGTCATTGTGTGGTAATGCAGTGATTCATTTACCTGCGCGTCCTGCGATTATCTCGCACAAAATCCGTCGAGGACGCATATTATTGAAAGATGTGAAACCCGCGGACGCAAACAGTTTATAGTCGACGAGTCCTGTCGTCAAACACAACTTCGAAAATTATTCATACATCGTATAATGAAGCAAATGCACACCGATAATAATTTACTTAAACACCGGTTCGGCTGGTTTCCTTCCTAAACTACGATGCATAATGATAAACATGCAGCGCGGGGACCCAGGTCCAAAAAGTCAAATCGATTTTTCATTGGTCTTTCAAGGCATTTACAGCCAATCAGCGCGTGCGGTTGACATCTTGTGGGCTAAAAACGAAAGTAGCGATGCCCCCGAAAAAAACTTAAACCTCTCTCTGATGCCAAACAAAGGACGATCAGCGGTCTGTTTGATAAGGGTCAGACCGGAGAAACGGCCGCGAAAAATGGTACTCAGATGAATGAGAACACTTCGGAAGACAGTTCAGAAAAACGAGTCAATCACCACCCCAAAAAAGGTTCGTACCTTTCAACAAAACTGCTTGGCGCTTTACAGTTGGCTGGCATATGATAAATATAACAACTTTATGTTTTGTAAGATTTGCGCAGACGCCAATAAACGGAATGAGGTGGTTAAAAATGCACCAATTTCATGACGACGACCTTGCAGCGTCATATTAAACTTTCCGATCATAATTCAATTTCTTCTTGTCCCTCAATATTTCATATTCAAATTCATTTTGTTTAGTGCAGCAGAAATACCTCTCTGAAATTTTGTTACTTTGGAAATATTTATTAACCCATTACCACACATTGACTCTTTTAGACTCCCCTCAAGAAAATAGCTTCAAGAAAACAGCTTTGGAAAACATTGTGGAAAATGAAGAAATAGCTTGCAACAAGTCAAAACTTCATCTGAGACTGAATGCATTCTAGTCATAATGTCAAATTTCTAGTCATACTCATACATGTGTCACAATCATGTGTTACAAGTTAAAACCCATGTTAGTGGAATTCTAGTCTGTTTTTTTTAACATGTTTGCCTAGTTCTCAAAATTATATATTAATAAAAACACTTTAATATGTTGCTGTTGTTTTCGGTAGTTATCGAAAGTTGTCAAAATGGTGGGACTCATAAATTTCCCAGAGGACTCATAAAATTTTGGGGTAGCGAGTCCCAGGACTCACTGTTGCAATTTTGTAAAATAATCACTGGTAATGGGTTAAGATAAAGGCTTTAGAAAACATTGTGGAAAATGAAGAAATTGCTGACAAGCAATTTCTTCATTTCCCACAATGTTTTCTTCCAAAAAAGACCAAAAGATTTTGAAATACCTCAACTTGAAATTGTCGTCTGTAACATCTTTGAATTCGGTTCAGTCTAAATTTTTGTCGTTTGGTAATGGGTTAAGGTATATCACCCCTAATGAGATTTACGTGATGTCGGAATTATTCGTGCGACGTCGTTTAACATTCGTTACGCGTCCAAACATATTCGGGCGATGTCGAAAACGTTCGGCGGTGGAACGTTCCACCGCCGAATGTTTTCGACATCGCCCGAATAATTCCGACGTCACGTGAATTTCATTAGGGGTGAACTACCTTAAAGGCACCATGTATTTAAACAGGGATAATGACATCTTTTTTAGACTTCTAAATTTTCAACTGGATTCCTTGAGTTTTCTTGGTGGGAGTGGGGCAGACTCCTTGATTGGAAAAAAATAGTGTCTAACCCTGTACACCAGAGTTTTCCCTTGACTTTTTCAAGAGGGGGTCATTATGTCCCCTTGGTCTTCACAGTAGGGGGGGGGGGGGGTCATACCTATTGTAATATTGTTTCTGATAAATTTTAGAGGGTCATTTAGTTAAAACTGCTACAAAATGCACAATTTTGTGCGCCAGGGAAAACCTTGTCACCCAATTTTGATCACAAACAAATACATGTAATCCCTTTTCAGGCTGCATTGAGAAGAACCATGGAAAAGGAATCAAAATCTACGAGATTCTGTTTGATATGTAACTATGTCAGTCGTATCATAGAACCCATAGCTTCACGATGTGCTAAATTTAGATTCCGACCTCTCGCAGAAGATATTTTGAAAAAAAGATTGAGATTTATTTGTGATGAGGAGAAAATAGCTTGTGAGGATGAGGTTAGTTTTGATCCTATTATTGTTATGCAAAGCCTCCTAATGAAACCTTTAAAACCTTTAAGAATCTTTGATTTTATTCCAAACCTTGAATCCCTAAAGTTACATTTCCCAAGAAAAGCTTTAAAATGCCAAAATAATCTTAAATTCTTACTCAATACCTTTATATTTGCTTTGTCATGTTGCCATGCTATCTTTAAGCAAGTAATGGATTTTTGTTCAGCATTTTTCCTTCTTTCAAGTGTAGTATAGCAATAACATATCACCAGATGCCACCAAATTGGGCCAAATGTTCAAAAATTTCTCCGGGGAGGCATACATGTATATGTGCAGTCTGGTCTTATTCTATGCTGCATGCCAAAGAATAATAGAATCTCACACCAGAATTATAAATTAGGTTTAAATTTTGAAACGTGTAATTATAAAATTTGAAAAGGCCCTTGTATCCCTGTATCTGTTCCATCCAATATTACCTTCCTCAAGGTCATCCGTAACCCTTATCAACCCTTAACCCTTTCACTGCCAAATATTGATTTCGGACGTGTCTCTCACTGCTGAATTTGACGAAATTTCCAAGAATCGATACCCTGTACACAAAAACATGCATAACTTTTGACTCATTCAGAGCTTCAGATTGACAGTGGGCCCGGGCCATTTGACACACTATTTGCAAATATGGCCCATCACTTTTCAACTCCAGGGGCCAAGGGGCCCAAGCTTTTACAAATTTTTAAGTCGCTTAGCGCTCGCGCTGCGACTTACTGTTGCCGTACGAGTTTTTCTGGACAGGTCAAATAAGGTCAAAGACGGACCTCTTAACTTCTTCTGTATTTCTGTTTTGAGACAAAGTAGATCTCTGATTTCTTGTCCACACTTTGATTTAATATTGAAATTCGACTTTCTACAATTTCTAAACTGACATGCCAAATAATCATTGTTGAACGAGGAAATTATACGTTTTATGTAGAACTATTTTTTTGGCGGAGAAAATAGAATCGCGCGCAATAATTCCGTTTTCTGAGGTATATTGGTCTAAGGGAAATAATCAGGTTTAAATTAGACAGTTTTCATGAAAGAGTTACTTCCCTTAGATAGTGCAATAGACATCGACTTTATGACTCGGCGACAATAAACATACGACAACGACGGAATACTCATTTGCTTGATTCTTTTTATAATAAATTCCATTTTAACAAGGTGTCTTGCTTGATATGCATCGTTCTGCCATTTCAAGGGTGTAATCTCGCAATCAATATGCCCTAAATTAACACACGACATAATTGTACACAACAAGCAGTCGTCACTTTTCTTCGAAAACCTCGTAACTGCATATTGTTTTAATCTGCAATTACTTGGTGATGACAATAGCTTAAAAAATCGTGTGGTCAAATTTGCCGGAAATTCGGAAAACTGTGCGGCTGAAAGTGATTTCGGCATCAGTGAAAAGCTAGTGAGAGACTGGCGAAAAAACAAGACAAAGATCTGTGATGGTCCAAAATTGCAGAAATGGAGGGTTATTCGGATCAGTCCCTATGAGCCACAGAAAAATGATCAGAATGATTGGATTTTGGAGTTACGGGCAAGTGGCTATGTTGTAAGTAGGATCGGGATTCGCGTCAAGGCCCTTCAACTCGACAAGGACCAAAATACAAAATCCAGGGCGAGTTCAAAGCTTCTTCTGGGTAGTGTTGCAGGTTCATGAATATTTTAGTCAATACCGGGAAGACCAGAAAAAAAAACATTTTATTACACACCTGGCCAGCTTATCAATGGGAAAACCTACGGGACCACATCAAAGAAACGAGACTTAACTACTCGGCTGGTTCTGTGATGTTGACGATCCCGAAATATGCAAGATGTGCATATCCGACGATTACTTTAAACAAAGAGTTTTCCGTCGCCGGATTTACGGAAATGAAATTGTTGATTTGCAGGGTTGAATCTCGCGACCGGTAGGCGATCATAGAGGGCACAAAAGCAGCTTTGCAAGTCACGGGCATTTTGTATGATCATACGGTTCCCCCGAAAGATCGCAGCTAAAACCTTACCTTCGTTTCAGATCAGAATAAATATTTCAGCCCACACGTTTTGATTCTTGTGTATGTATGGATAATCGTTAGACCCAAAGTGTAATTAGCTCACCTGAGCACGAAGTGCTCAAGGTGAGCTATTGTGGTCACTTTTTGTCCGTCGTCCGTCTGTCCGTCTGTCCGTCCGTCCGTCCACAATTTCGTGTTTACACTCTAGCATCTACAAATATAAGCCAATCTTGACCAAACTTGGTCAAAACATGTATGGCCATAAGATCTCGGATGAGTTCGATTATGGGTCAGATCGAACTAGAAAGTCGGGAGTTATCTGCCCTTGAATGCGAAAAATACTTAGTTTTGACATTGTTTACACTCTAGCATCTACAATTATTGATCAATCAAGACAAATCTTGGACATAAGATTGCAGACCATAAGATCTCGGATGAGTTCGATTTTCAGTCTGATCTGACCAGAAAGACGAGAGTTATGTGCCCTTGAATTTGACAAAATTGCCATTTTCTGCTGTTTTTGACCTTGTTTACACTCTAGAATCTACAATTATTCATCAATCAAGACAAAACTTTGACACAATGTTTGGGACCATGAGATCTCGGATGAGTTTGATTTTCAGTCTGATCTGATCAGAAAGTCGAGAGTTACTTGCCCTTGAATTTGACAAAATTGTCATTTTTGGCTGTTTTCGACGATGTTTACACTCTAGAATCTACAATTATTGATCAATCAATCCAAAACTTCGACACAATATTGGGGATCATAAGATCTGGGATGAGTTTGATTTTCAGTCTTATCTGATCAGAAAGTTGAGAGTTATGAGCCCTTGAATTTGACAAAATTGCTGTTTTTGACTGTTTTCGACCTTATTTACACTCTAGAATCTACAATTTTTGACCAATCAAGACAAATCTTGGACACAAGGTTGGAGACCATAAGATCTCAGATGAGTTTGATTTTCAGTCTGATCTGACCAGAAAGATTAGAATTATGTGCCCTTGAATTTGATAAAATTGTCGATTTCGGCTGTTTTTGACATTGTTTACACTCTATAATCTACTATTATTTATCAATTAAGACAAAACTTGAACACAATGTTTGAGACCATAAGATCTTGGATAAGTTTGATTTTCAGTCCAATCTGATCAAAAAGTGGAGAGTTATGTGCCCTTGAATTTGATCAAATTGACGTTTTCGGCTGCTTTAGACCTTGTTTACACTCTCGAATCTACAATTATTGACCAATCAAGACAAATCTTGGACACAATGTTGGATATCATAAGATCTCGGATGAGTTTGATTTTCAGCCTGATCTGACTAGAAAGTAGAGAGTTATGTGCCCTTGAATTGGACAAAATTGCTGTTTTTGGCTGTTTTCGACCTTGTTTATACTCCAGAATCTACAATTATTTATCAAACAAGACAAATCTTGGGCACAATGTTGGGCACAATGAAATCTTGGATGAGTTTGATTTTCACAATGTTATTGACCATAAGTTTGTTTTCAGTCTTAAAGTCGTAAATATTTTTTGAATTGAAGAAAAGTGTTGCTTATATCATTTTGGTTCAGGTGAGCGATATAGGACCATCATGGTCCTCTTGTTCATGGATATTTACATTCATGTTCAATTTTCGTCATTTTGTTTACCCCAAAACAGAAATATTTTTTAGACTACTCCATTTTGAAAGCTGTTGCATGCATACGACATAACTTCTTAAAAAACGATTGAATTACATCATGGAAAGTATCTCGGGGGAACGGAGAAATGGCTAGTTATCGACAATTTCTTCTTTTCAATGTTTTCCAATCTTTTTGTTCCCATGATTGTCGTCGAAATCAAGTCTTGTTTGTGAAAGGATTTAAGAGAGAGGTTAAATAGACGAACGTCGGCAAGTATTACTCTCCAAAGCCGATGTCTATTGATTAAGATCATCATAATACATTACTAATTACATATCATTTCATAAGAGGTAATGTACTTTGAGTAGCAAGTATAAGCACGAGTCATGTAGATCTACATCTGCAAGAAATTTTCTTTTCACTAAATAGTCTACCCTTTGAATTTCTTTCTTCTTTTGAAAACTCTTTATGAAATTAAACTGTCTCTTAAATCTATCTACTCTAAAATTTAAAAATGTAGAGGTCAACACTCTAATAAATATTCACTAAAGGGTGACCGATTAACCCATTACCAGACGGCAAAATTTTAGGCTGTCCCAAATTCAAAGGTGCTGCAGACGAAATTTTGAAGTGAATGAAATATAACTTTTTTATTCCTTTATTGTAGAAAATATTGTGGTAAATGAAGAGATTGCTTGTCACAAGCAATTTCTTCATTTTCCACAATGTTTTCCAAAGCCATTGTATGGTAGGGAGTCAAAAAGAGTCATTGTGTGGTAATGGGTTAAGGGAGAGACTCGGGGTAAAGCTTCTTTTCTGACGATTGCCCTTTAAGTTCTAGATCTTTTATGAAGCAATGCTTGTAAATACAGATTGGTTGAAAAAGAGAATTGTCCCCGCCCATCCATTGACTTACTAGTTGATTGACATGCTTCTCAGATGAATAAGCATGTGATACAGTCGGATCCCTTTTGTTAAAAAAAGAATATGACGTCTTGATGACGTAGCGTCTACTCAATCTGGGCTGGAATAGTGACTTCAAAAACACCGCCAACATCTGCTCAGTTATTTCGGAAACTGTTTCAAAATACCGGTATGTTAGTTGGATTATTACCGGTGAATTTTTGGTTTGGATAATAGACTAACAGGTATCATTTTCTTCGTATCATCATGACGTTATCGCTTGCCGACCAAAAACAAAATAACCTACAAAACCTAGATGTATAATTTTCTACGTTACATCATAAAATCTGCATGAATTACCATTCAAATTAAATTGTCGAGCGTCCGTCGATTCAGTCGACGTTTCTGCGATTAAATTTCTTATCATTAATCACCGAATAATCAACGTGAAATAAAATAGTTTTTGTGAAGAGAGGGGAAATTAATTCGTGAATAAACCATTATTAGAGGCTCAAATTATCGATTAATCACGACTTTAGGCTTGCCGCAATAAACAGTTCTAGAGATTATTCATTTCCGTGACTGTAAAATATTGCGTACCTAAATGATATCAATCTTGAGAAATATCACGGTCACCAAGAGGGATGACAAAAGTGCAAGTGTGGAAACACAACAGCAAAGATCAAATATAGGTAAGTAATAGTTGCCTTTTCTTGTATACGTTTTTAAATGCCAACATATTTTATCAGAAGTAAATCCGATAACGAACATAGTCCATGTCAAAATTTTGGTATAAAAGTATCAACAAGAATTGTTTTGATATTTTTTCTTCCAGCAGAAATTCCATGTCTCAGTAGAATAAAATGGGTGGGTAGTCTAGTCCGCTTCAAAATTAAATTAAACTTTATTTGAAAGTGATTTCGACATAAAACTAAGATGGATTGACAGAAAAATGGTTTAACCTGTTGTCATTTAACATTCTCACTACATTCAACAGCTTTATTTTGAAGTTTGACTTTGCTAAACTTGCTGGAATGAATCATTCCAGTACCTGCTCCATTGCAACTCAAGGGCGGATCCAGGAATTTTTTCCAGGGGGGGGGGGGGGGGAGTCCAAGCCAAAGATTTTTTTTCCAGTGGGGGTCCAAGCCCAAATTATGGCTTAAATGTAGTAAATATGTAACGTTACAATAGAATTATACAGTCAAAATTTAATTTTCGGTCAATTCCAGGGGGGGGGGTCCGTTGCGTTGGTAGTTAGAAAGTTTAAATCACATTCTTTAAAGAAAGAGTTTTGTTTATGAATTTTAACGATGGATTTTTGAAATAATCTGCCTCAAAGTTGGTATCCTGTAACGATAAAGACCGAGGTTGTACCCTCGATGAAAAAATGAAAGTGAGGCTATGACGTCATCCTGACTGATTCTATTTCTCAAGAGCTCCCGGGGGGGGGGGGGGGGGGGGGGGGGGGCTCTCTGGCCCCGTGGACCCCTGGCCAGGGCGTTACCATAGACCCATCGGGGGCCCTGTGGTCCATGGCCCCACTGTAAAATTCAGTATTTTGAAAGTATCTTACAGGGGTCTTGCTACCAATTTTTGTTTGGGGCCAGGGGCCAGTGAAATTGGGAAAAATAGCGACGTTTTTACCTAAATTGGGAAAAACTAAAACGAGTTTGCATTCATACTGTCACTCAGTTTCAGCTGCAAATTAGACTGCAGTGATGTGAAGTGCATTTGTATATACTCTTGTTTAAGAATCTACACTAAAATGTCTTCAAAATGTTTGTAAATGAAGATGAGGTCTTAACATGGGGCATTCTGGGTCCTCATTGGGAAATTTCACCAGAGAATTGGGAAAAAAAGATACTTTTTGCCATTGGGAATGGGGCCCAATAACGGCCCAAAATTTTGGCAAACGAGACCCCTGTCTTACTTTCAACCAGGGAGGACAAGTGTGATTTTGAGGGGTTTTAGTTAAGTGAGGAATGCGTTATGAAGAATAGATCTATTTTATTCAATGAATTTCTGTGACATCTTCTGAAATTAGGAAATCTGAATAGAACAAAATGGGTAAATATTTCATTTAAAACATCGTTCTTGCCCAGAATTTTATCTAGTTTAGTATCAATTCCAGTCAATTTACGGGACATGCAGCCAAAACATCGCAACTACAGATTAAAGGGGGACCTGCTAGGCTGTCGAAAATGCAAATGGCACAAAAATTACAAACCAGATATAAACGTATGAAATTACCAACCTGAAGGGGTCCATTGTTAGCACTCATTGAGCTTTATCAAGTATAAAAATCCAAGTCAATGAATAACGTGCAGATCCACATTTTATTGTCCTTTGTTTTTGTTTTGTAACGGTTACACATGCCCAACCTTCAAAAAGCAATTACGTCAGAGGTACGTCATCTGTGCTCAGCGAGATTCAACACACCGTACAACCGGCTGCGTCGTCAACGAAGACAGATTCGGCATCTGATGTCAGGTGCATGGTAGGTCAAATTAATTTACTTTTATGAATAAATGAAAGGATCTTTGGTATTCTATAGTTGATAAATACGCATATAAATGTTCAGTGCTAACTGCTTCTACAAAATAAACCTTTCCACGCATCCCTCGCAAATAAGGTCACAGTCATCGACGCAGCCGGTTGTACAGTGTGTTAATACTGCTGGGGATGTGTCTCGTTGACCTTGACCTTGTCTCGTTTCGAAGTAAAAATAGAATCTGTAAACACGCTTGTAAAGGATTGATCTATAGCAAAGGAAAGATGGATATTCGCCGTGATTGAGGTTTTTATGCATTGCAAATTGTTTTTCCATATACAAATATGAGTTCCCGAATAGTTCAGAAGCATAAAAACCTAGCATGGGCCCCTTTCAGAAATCTGTCGTTACGACGTTTTTACTCCCAATCACTAAACACTCCAAAATTACCTACAAATTGGACCAATCTAACATTTTGAAAATAGATCTAGCTTCCACTGCTTTTCATATGTAGCATTCATTTTAACGATATAATTATCTATGGATTTGCTGTAGCCTATGGTATTATGAATTTGTATATATAGATATGGATGAAAAATAAAGCTGTGTTTCTCTGTAAATATTCTATAACTTGTTTTGTTCTTTCATTTTATTATTTTTTTTTTTTTCAATTTGTTTCTGTAGAATGTGATCTAATCACGAGTTCGGTCATCGTTTATAAACTTTATCGTCATTTTGACAAAATATATTTTGCGTATTTAAAATGGAGATCTAGGTCTTGTTTACATCGCATAAAACTTCATAGGTAAGAATTGATACTCTGTCAATCATATTTTTGGGTTTTTGCCCTTTGTTCAGTTTCATATTTAATTGTTTGTCAAGAGCATTACTAAAAATTATGCGAGGTAGATTCGTGCAACTTCATAGGTGGATGGTGTCATTATGTAGAAGACTAGAAGTGTATTGTACAAAAATATAACTCTGCTGATAATGTTCGTGGAGTTATTGCCAATTTTCCCTTTTCATTCTTGATGTAAATTAATTCTACAATTGCACTACTTCAATTGTTAAAGGTTTACCCTTGTGGGGGCATACATACATTTCATTCAATACTTCAAAGCATTCTCTGATAGGATCATGAAAAGCAAATCTTGTTTTACAAATAATTCTGTTGTAGCGACTTTCAGGCCCTTCAGGGCTTTGATTTATATCACTATGTTTATTTTCATTGCTATGGCCCATCATTTCCAAAAATGACCCATCAATTTCCCTGCCATGGGTCATTTCGACCCACCAATCTTCAAATAAATCTGAAGCTCTGCTCATTTGATGGATTCCTTTCAAATTTTCAGCACATACAAATTAAGCATCTATATATGATAAAAATTTCAAAGTTATTTATGAAATGACAATATTTTTTTCTTTTTTATTTAACTCACAAATTGTTACAATCTAGTAGGACAATGGAAAAAATTGGGTGAGCAAACATCGACCAAATGTTTCCGTTGATGGAACAGATTGTTGAATTGTCAACTAAACATAATTTCAAATTATCCCGAAGCCTTTTCCAGCATTTTTGGTGTCATTCATTGTGATATTTACTGCTTGTAGGCATAAATAAGAAGTGCATGTTCTAATGGCAGCTATGTTGTTGTCTTTTGTTTTGGAAAATTCCCCATAAAAATACTGAAAGCTTACTGATTGTAACACAAATTCTACTGTTTCACCTGTCAAACGCTTGTACTTTGATTACTAGAACGGTGCTATAAGAAAAAGAATGTGTGAAAACCACTTAGCTGTAAAAAATATTCATATATTTCGCCCCCATAAATTTGTCGACTGACATCGCCTATGGCAGGGACCCCTGTATTTGACAAAAGTTGCCTATGGCAGTGAAAGGGTTAACATGAAAACTTTACATTTCAGAAAAATAGCCATTTTGGGAGCATTCAAGTATTGTTTCATAAACACATCTTGTTAAATTGTAATTCTTCTAATTAAAAAACTTGTTTCAGGCACTTTCAGGTCTATTATATACATCAGAAGGAGATTTAAGAAAGGCGATAACATATTTACAGAGTGCTTCCAGACTTAAAGGGGAAGACATGATCACTAAAGATGATATTTACGAGATTGCAGGTGTAAGTTACCATTTAACTATTTTCTACTCAAGCTCTAGTTATGAATTGGGGCTCAAATTTCAACCAGCATACTGGCATTTTGCAAGTCAACAATGAAAAGTGCAAGTGATTTTTTCCAATAATTTCTTCTCCTATAAAAGCTTGCAATGTTTGTAATAGCTCTTTCTCAAACAAAACCTAGTTGCCATGTCTGCAATAGAGACAGCCTTAAAGCCCAAATTGAACCCTGTACCCCCAATTTTTGCAAGCAGCCTTCTTTGTTTCATTTAGAAGGGGTACAAGGATTCTGTATTCTGTATTTTCAACCCCAAATTTTAAAAGATAGTGGGAACCCTGTCAACCTTTTGGTTATGGATCTCTTTTTACATAGAATAAAAATATACTTTGTTTCATAAAATTTAAACATTTTTCAGGTGATAGGAGACGATGTCATTGATGGTTTAATTAAAGTGTGTCATTCTAACTCATATGAAAAATTACAGGCTTGTGTTCAGGTGAGTCGACTCCATGAATGGGGCCCGGGGATTTGTATATATGTTTGCAGAGCTCCCAGGGCGCCCAGTAACCTATAAATACCTATAAATACCTATATTATCCTATATTTTTGGACCTTACCTATAAAAACCTATAAATTCACCAATTTTGCCCCAAATACCTATAAATACCTATATTTTTGTGTCTTGGCAAAGCAAGTTTTGCGAAATTATAAATGTTTATGATTTAAAAGTAACTATTATAGGAATATATACAATAGATTCAGCCAATTTCCATCTGAAGTGTCAGTGAAAGACAGGTCAAACATTATAATGATAATCATTGTTGAAGAAGCATGTCTGTATGTTTGTCATCTGTTACTGGTATTGACAATTTCATTTAGTGGACAAGTTTCCTTTATGAACGGTACAGTTCAAAATTTATAATCTTATGTTAGCATTACTTATGGGCAAGTGAATTATAATTGATTTATAAAGATGCACGGAATAATATCATACCTTTAAACATAACAGTTTGACTTCTGACGTACAAAGCTAAGTGTGACTTCCCGTCCTTAAGTTATCACATATTCTGTACCAGTCTTCTATTTAAGCCGGGAAAAATTATTAAAGAATAGAGAATGGTACCTTTTTTGGCACTCACTGTTAATTACTTAAGGCCAAATTTAGGTGAAATATTTTAATTTTCATCTTACTATCACAGAGATTGATTGAAATTTGAACATGAAGTTGCTTGTCTTCATATGTTTGTTAGAGAAACAGTCAAGATGTTTAAAAACATTTATTTTTGGCTCCCATTAGCAAAAAGTGCCAAAGGTGATAAATTAGGATTGCTTACCGTTGTCATCAATCTGTCCATCTTTCTGTCTGTCAACAATTACACAAATCTCCCAATCCATATGGCCTTGCCCTAGAGTCTTGAAATTTTGTCTTTACCATTATCCAGAGGCCCATTACCAAAATATTTTAAACTATTCTGGAATCATAAAAATTGGCCCTACATGTATGTTCTGGGGGTACCATATTTCATATATGGACAAAGAAGGACAGTCTTCTGCTTCTGAATAATTTGGTCTGTGGCTATGAAACTGGTATGTAATATTGTCTTATGGCTTTCTACCAAAATACTTAATATTACAAATGTGGTACAATGAAAACTGACCCTATGTTGTGGGGTATCAGACAGAGAAATAAATCTTGTACGATCTCATTCGCCATAACTTTTTTGGCTAGGGCTTTGAAACTTGATGTGCAGAATTGTCTCATGGCCCTCTACTAATAAGATTAAAATCATAGTGGTACAACGAAAATTGGCCCTTTGTGTTGGGGTATCAGACTTGATATAGAGACAAAGGAGTAATTCTTCTTCTACTCCTGAATCTTGAGACCTAGGGATTTGAATTTGCTGTGTGGAATTATCTCATGGCCCTCTACCAATATCCTTCGAATTATTTGGTACATTGAAATTTGGCCCCATGTTGTGGGATATTAGTTTTCATAAGAGACATAGAAGTAAATTTTGCATTATCCTTCTACTCCTTTACTGTTTTGCCTAGGGCTTTGAAATAGGGTGTGTAGAAATGTGTTATGGCCCACTTCCAAAGCATTTCAAAGTTTTTGGTTCTATAAAATTTGCCTTATGCTGTATGATATCAGCTATTGTTGACTTAAATTAATAAATTTGGTGTGTATCTAAGGGGACTCGTATCTAATGCCCTCCATCAAAATATTTCAAATTTTGTGGTAGTATGAAATTTGACCCAATGTTGTGGGATATCAGATTTCATAATTGAGACAAAGAACTAATTAGGAAATCTGGGGCAAACTTCCCCTGACAAATTATTTTGTCTGAGACCCTATGTTAGTATGTTAGTATTTTGCATGTATCATGGCAGCATGAATCTCTGCCAAAATTCTTCAAATTGCCTTCCTGTAATGAAAATTGGCTGGAATGTTTAGTCTGGGATGAAACTGAAGATATCATATTGAAGCCTCAATGTTGTCTAAGGAGAGCGATATGTGACCTTCTTGGCTTTCGTTTCCTGTTATGTTTATGGTATTCTCTGAAACACCTTAGTGCTACTGAATATCCAGGACAGAAAGTAATAGCTAATGTGGCTGCATTGTCTGTTTCTCCTTTTATCCTAAAAAGAGAGAGAGAGATGGAAGTTGTCGGTGGAATGTTTAATTAAAGTTTGAAGTAGTCTTTCGTAGTAAAGGCAACCTATATTATCCTATATTTCTGGCCAATAGATACCTATATTTTGGGGACATACCTATATTTTTGACACCGAAAGTCACTGGGCACCCTGAGCTCCAGATAAGAGGGGGTGATGACTTTTCAAACTGCAATAATTTTGTTATTGTTCATCAAATCGTATGCCGAAACGATTCAAATGAGTACCCACAACATAGGGTTTGGAATTGAAATAACAAAGTTAGAATGTCTTCATCCCCAATTATCTGTAGCCCTGTGTTTGTATTTATGAGGACTGAAAATATTGTCCCTTTTCAGCAAAAACCTCTTAACTGCAGCTTTAAACAAAAACCTCTACTGTAGCTTAAAATAAGCTGCAGTTACAATAGTTTTGTTGAAAATCAACGATAACATATAATGGACAAGCAAAGAAACTGTTGCCAAGTTTAAATAAATATTTGTATTTTAGGACAGTTTCAATGCTGAATGAAACTCGAATTTTACATTGAATAAAGATGTCAAGCTTTTATATGGGGATAAGCTGACTGATTCTGCAAACAAAAGGAGTTTTAAAAGCTACTACATGACTATAAATGTGTATACATCTAAGTTGTACCCTTGAACAATTTGCACATACTTTGCGGAAGTTTATTTTTATGCTCCCCGAAGGGAGAGCATATAGTCGCCGCTTCGTCTGTCCGTCCGTCCGTCCGTCCGTCCGTCATTCCGTCCGTCCGTCCGTCCGTCCGTCCGAAGCGATTTCTCCATAACCCTTGGGCCAAATCAAATGAAACTTACCATGTGAACTCCCTATGACAAAATGCCGATGTACTTTTCCCGGTTTTTGGATTTGAGGCCTCGTCATGGAAAAAGGGGACTTAAGGTAAAATACAGTTTTTCTCTAATTTCTCCTAGTCTAATGGTCAGAATTTGATGAAATTTCATATTTGAGTAGCAAATCAGATGCCCTTGACAATAAACTATTTAAAATTTGCGTACACAAAATATGTCATGCAAAAAGGGGGCTTAACATTTGTTAGCTTTATATTAGCTCTGCATGGCATATAATTATTGTGACAATGCCTTATTCGGGGAGCATTGTCCGTCTCTGACGGCCCTTGTTTGCATCAGTATAGACTATAGTCGTCGAATGGCTGTCTTTTTACACCACTTTATCTCAAGATTCGGAAGTTTCATTTGAACCATGTCCCCAAATATGTAGAAAGTCCAAAATATTTTGCAGTCTTAATCAACTTTACTTTTCAATCACATCCTTCCTTGGTTGACCTACTTGTCTTGTAAACATTTAAAACTTTTCCTAATTTATTCCAGGATCTAATAAATGAGGGTCACGCAGCTGCCCAGCTAATTCTACAATTCCATGACAAAGTTGTGTGTCTAGTTGCCTCAATGGTCTCTTTAGTCTTTAATGTTTGGGATGTCAAAACCAGGTCTTGTTTGGGAAAAGGAAAAATAAAGTTACTTTTCCTGTCATATTTCAGGATCTGATAAATGAGGGTCATGCAGCTGCCCAGCTAATTCTACAACTGCATGACAAAGTTGTGTGTCTAGATGATTTAGATGACAAACAGAAGTCTGTTATACTCGAAAAATTAGCTGTAAGTAAGCTTTACCAGAGGCGTGTTCTTTAGAGCGAGATTTCATAAGATGTTTAAAGATAAAAAGTTCTTTAGAGCAAGATTTTTAAGAAGCTCAATGGGAGGCGCCATTACCCTATGCTTTGTCCAGAACCCCTCTGTTAACTCTGTAGAAACAATATATGAGAGAATTGACCGAGTTGGTACGAATGCTCCATACTTCATACAAATGATGTCATAATGACGTCATTTGTTAAATTGTATGAAGTATGAAGCATTTGGAACATCTCTTTCAGAATCTAGTTCTTTAAAGCGCTTTATATAAAACATCTTGAGATATCTTAAAAAATCTCGCTTTAAAGAATGCGCCTCAGATTTTACTACTCTGTACACATTCTATAGCATGGAAGAGAAAATTGTAAAAATTTATGTTAATGTATGATCAAATTGAAAATGGTATAAAATGGTATAAAGCAGAGCAGGAAAAAGTGTCTTGTACAATTCTAAAAATGCATTAATTTATGTATCAGTTTTTGATATGACAGATTTGATAAATTGATTAAGAGTAGCCCTTTGCCTTTCCCTAACAAGAACGGCTTTTTGAAGGAGAGAGAGTCTGAAAACGTGGAAAGAAAAGAATACTTTGTATCAGGGTTGCCACGCGTCAGGGAAATCTAAATTTTTTCAAGGTCAGGGAATTTTGTGAACTGTCAGGGAAATTTGAAAATACTGGCATATGTCAGAGAATTGTCAGGGAATTTTGAGAAAAATAAGATGCAGTGCCATATAATTATTTCAACATCGCCCTTAAAAAAGTTTTGAGACACCGTGAGTTCCCGCGAAATTACCGCGGCGAAATATGTCAGGGAATTTTCCAATTTAGTCAGGGAATTTTTAGGGAATTTTATCTCCTGTGACTAGTGGCAACCCTGTGTATGATAATTAGCATTTTCTCCTTTTCTTCAAATACTTTCTCTGCATGAAGGTATCCAACCCCTCAAAAGCACCAAAGACCCAGATGCGAAATTTGAAAAGTGCCAGTAATTCGTAAACTGTGTTACGTTTCCATTCCAAATACAAACATAAGCATTTTGAACGGTTTAGAATTCTGAATTAATGCATACTTATGGAAATATTTGGCAAAAATGTTTAAAATTACCTCCCTTGCATATGAATAAAGAGTAAAATAATATTGTAACTTATTTCTTTCTTGAAGCATAATCTTGAAATCTGGCACGGTGAATCAACTTATTTGAAGTGTATTTACAAGTATGTGTAATTTGATGCATTTCATATGGCTAGAAAGTGGTGATTTTTTGAGGGTCTGTAAACCTTAATGTACACACATTCCACATTAATTTTCACCCATTTTTTCATCTGCAGAGACTTGCAAAGGTGACCGCCCTAAAATTTTGTTGAAAGGGAAAAGGTCAAAACTCTTAAATATTTCACAACTTTTAGATTTATGATTGACATATGATTGAGACTCAGCCAAGTTCTACAAATGTTTGCTCTGTTCATGATGCAGTATCTCCTTTTCTCTCAATATTTTTTTCCTTTGTATTTCCCAGGTTGTAGACAAATGCCTAATGGACGGCTCAGATGAGTTCTTACAAATGATGGCTCTTTGTTCAACGATGATGCAACAGATATGTCAACCGAAAAAATGAGCCTACATGTTGCTCAGTAGTAAGAGCAGTTATCGAGATTCTTCTGAACATGTATATAAACAATTGCAAGATCGGGTCCAATTAAGACGTGATAGTTCTTTGGAATAATTATCCCCCCACACACACACACACACACCTTAGAAGTGGAGGGTGGTATATTGATTTAAGATAGAATACCCGTAATGTGGCCATTTTGAGATTCATAAAACGTCAGATTTTTTCTCGAGGGTTGTCATTACGTATCCGATGTTATTCGGGCGCGGTTGTAAACATTCAAATGTTTTCTACCTCGCCTGGATAATTCCGACATCGTGCAAATTTCAATAGGGATATTCTACCTTAATCATGACCGTCTCTGTCTGTCCATAGACTTTTCCGTTTCCGTGCTCTAACTGTAGAACTGTTTGACCGAGGATAATGAAACTATGTTCTGGTTTTACACTTGACACAAGGAATTTTCCATTTGTTTGGGGGTCATGTATGTCAGAGGTCAAGGTCGCAATTGAACTTTGTTGATAATCTGTTTTGGGCTCTAACCCAAGAAATGTTTGACCTTGGATCATGAAACTACACAGTTGTTGCCCTTGACCAAAGATCCATGGAGGTTCCCAATTGTTTTTGGATCAAAGGTCTAGGTTGCTAAAGTTAATGAATAAGCTATTGGAGACTTACATGGTTCATGATAAGACTGCATGTACTTTGGAGATGTTAAAACCAGGTATTGTTTGGGAAAGGGTTAAAAAGAATGTGATATATCATATATGTTTCCCAAATATCAAGTTTTTAGGCTAGCCCAAATCCAAAGAAATTGCATCAAAGCATGGAAAGAAATGCAAAAAAGCGAGACAATGGTGGGATTTAGCAATTTCTTCAATTTCTCCCAATGTAAAACTTTTTTCCATTAGGAGTCAAACTTGGGTCGTCTTATAGGGAATTGATGTATTGATGAATATGGAAATTATACTAAACTTTGGTAATAATGTCATATCATATGTTGTATAAATTATGTATATATACTCACTGAGATCAGCTCATGACTATGCACGTCAGTACCCACAGAATAGGGTATTGTAGACTGGGTTACTGCCCCTAGATCTATCGATTTCTAGAGAGATGACGGGGTACCAGTTTATCCCTTTCCCAAACGGCAAAATTTTTGGATTATCCTCTTCAAAAACTGCCACGAATGACAAAATGGATGGTATTAAAGATCATATGATTTGTGTAAAATATGGCACAGAAAATATTGAGACAAAAAGAGAAACTGCTGGTTATCAGCAGTTTCTTCTTTTGTTTCAATGTTTTCCCAAGCCTTTCCTATTAGGGACGTCAAAACCAGGAGAGGGTTAAGGGTATTGTTGATAGGGCTTTGGAGTAGTTCGAGATTTAAAATATCAAGGATTGCTCTGCAAAGATGTTAGAATTGCACCACGATTTGGAAAAAAAAACCCTTACAGCTTTTTAGCCCAACATGGTTCAAGATCAGCCTGCGAATACATGCAGTCTGATCTCGACACATGTTGTTCTCCAACAGTTTCTTGGTGACCTGTAGCAACCATGAGACAGCAGCAAAAATCCCAGCAAGACCGCACTCTGGCACAGTCTGATATGGAAATATGTTATTCTACCATGCGCGGATACAGAGGGGTGGGGGGGTCATGACCCCCCCCCCCCCCCTGGAATTTGGCGGAAAAGGGGTTATCAAAACGATTACTGGTTATGTCCCACATAAGCTGCGTCATTTGTCCTGGTGTGCCACGACAAACCGTTGTTATATTTAGTCCTTTGTGATATGACATGTATCTGCATGGATCCAGAGGGGATCAGGGGGCCTAATCCCCCCTGGAATTTGGCAAAGAAGGGGGCTTAAGATCGACCCCCCCCCCCGGGAAAAATACCTGGATCCGCACTTGTTCTACAGTGCTATAAGGGCCCTTCTTTCCAGATCCCGGCTCATTATTGTATTGCTTTTGACTTTGTTATTCTATTGTCAAACAAGAAACAATTTTACATGCTTATATGAATTTTCATTCTCATAGAAACATCGTAACAATAAATTCTAAAAAATGAGATAATTTTGGGTTTTGTTAATCATATACAGTTGAAATTCGTTATGTGAAAGTCGCACAGGACATTATTATACCCCCACGAAAAGTATGTTTTCAGGAATATACTGGAATCAGCCTGTCTGTCTGTCCATCTGTTCGTCTGTCTCTGTCCGTCATTGTACAAAATACTTGTTCGGAGCACATCTCTGAAAGTAAAGTAGCTATGATGGTCTTCATGGGTAGAAGGAGAAATGTTTGTAATTGTACAATGAGTATAACTCTATTTTGCTTATTTTGTGAGTTATTGCCCTTTGCTGCAGTCTCTCCCGAATTTTGTTCAGTTTCAATGACATTGTTACCATATTATACCCCGCAAAACGAATGTTTTGGGGGTATACCGGAATCTGTCTGTCCGTCTTTCTGTCGTCCGTTTAAAAATACTTCTCCGGAACATATCTATGAAAGTAAAGTAGCTATGATCATGAAATTTCATGGGCAAATAGATCTCGCCAAGTTGAAGTGCAGTGTGCAAGGAGCATAACTCTACCTTGCTTATTTTGTGATTTATTGCCCTTTCTTGTTGAAACTTGTTCATACAAAGACCGGACCATATCTCTGAAAGCAAAGTAGATATGACCGTGAAACTACACGGGTTGATAGATCTCACACGGAGAAGTGCAATGTTTAAGGAGCATAGCTCATACTCCCTATGTTTGAGCTATTGTCCTTTGTTGTTTTTGTTGTACGCCGGTTGTATTATGTTATGGCTTTGGTGGTCCGTCCGTCTGTCCTTCCGTTAACAATTTCTTGTGTGCGCAATTCATACAATTTGTTTGGAATTTGATGAGACCGCAATCAATCTACATGATAGGGTATAGTTGTGCACATTGCTTACGGAATTTAGGTAACTTATTTCGTTCTTGAATTACATGCCCTTGAATTTTTTTTTGAAAAAAGGCCCATTTTCTTGTGTGCGCAACTCTAGTCCGACTTTTCTGATGATGAAATTCGCTCTTTAATAAATGAGCGATATCAACATATCAAAGAGCGAATTTCGTCAGAGAAAACTCGGATTAGCGCAACTCATAGTTTCAACCAGATTTTAATCAAACATGCCATTATGAATCTTTTATGGTGTCTGGTTTTGCAAACCTCTTAAAACAAGAGTGTCATGGTCACAATATACGCCGCCACTTATAAACCTTGAGAAACAAAAATGACATTGACAAGGATTTATAAATATCCACACAAAAACCTGTAAAAAGTTGTGTTCACAAGAAGGTTTTATAAATATCCAGTCAAAAACCTGGAAGGAATTGCGTTCACAAGGCTGAAATATCATTAAGCCTCAGAGACTAAGTTTAAAGGGGGCATAACTCAGGCAAAAACAATGAATCATAAAATCATTACTTCATGCAAATCTACCAATTAAGGTAATAACATCCACCAAGTTTCATTAGGATCCAGCCAGAATCTTAGAAGGAGTTGCATTGACAAGGCTGCAATTTCAATAAGCCCCAGAGACTAAGTTTTAAGGGGGCATAACTTTGACAAAAATTAATGAACCATAAAATCCTTCCTTCATGCACATCTACCTATTGAGGTGATGACATTGACCAAGTGTCATTAACCCTTTCCCAAACGACAGAATTTTATGGTGATCCACTTCAAAAACTGCCACAAATGACAAAATGGATGTTATTAAAGACAAGATTTGTGTAAAATATTGCATGGAAAATATTGAGACAAAAGGGGAAACTGCTGGTTATCAGCAGTTTCTTCTTTTGTTTCAATGTTTTCCCAAGCCTTTTCTATCAGGGACGTCAAAACCAGGTCTTGTTTGGGAAAGGGATAAGATCGAGCCAGAAACTTAGGAGGAGTTGTGTTGACAAGGCTGCAATTTCAATAAGCCCCAGAGACTAAGTTTTAAAGGGGCATAACTTTGACAAAAATCAATGAACCATAAAATACTTCCTTCATGCACAACATTGACCAAGTTTCAAGAAGATCCAGCCAGAAACTTAGGAGGAGTTGCGTTGACAAGAAAAGTGGACGGACGGACAGACGGAGAAGATGACGCCAATATACGCCCGCCTCCGGCGGCGTATAAAAATTAGATAACTCTTGTCATATTTGAAATTTCTGTTCTTGAATTGAAAAAAATGCCAATTTTTTACTGACAAGCCCCTCTCGGGCGTATATGCGCCACTTTGCTTAGCTATTGTCATTTATTAGTTTCTCAGACATTTCAGATGGCCCGTCTTTGCGTCACGGGTCGCAAATAGACGGATACTTCGTCGCTTTTCAACAAAAAACTGGTAAATGCAGTTAAAAACAAGCTGCAGTTATGAGGTTTTCGTTTAAAAGCAGCGACTTTTGTCATCCAGGCAGCGGAAATTTATTGCTTTAAAGGGAAGTAAATCTTGCACAAACTTCGTTTTGATTGAGTAAGGTTTGTCTCCCTTGTTTTGAACAGAGGTTTGTTGAAATCAAAGTACTGAAAGTACTGAAGTTTTGTTAGTATTTAGTTCAGTCTCTGCTGAGGCCGCAAGATGACGATGATGAATGTGCTACCACATCATCGTTTCCGACCCCAAGCTCCTATTCTCACTTTGGTTTACGCTTATCCAATCACACTGGTGGTGAACTCGGTCAAAGCGAGGGAAGTTTTTCGCTACAACATGATACGGATATTTTAGTTTAAATGTGAGTTCAAAGATCTGATTGGATAGTTTTTCTAATAACGATTGATTTATTCCAAAAATAGACCGGGTTTACCGTTTTGTATTGACAAACTGTCGGTGTTGTTATAAAATCTCGTAACTACGGCTTCGATAAAGCCGTAGTTACGATATTTTATAACAACACCGACGGAATACTATGATCGCGAAAAAACGTCCCACGCTTTGGCCGAGTTCACCACCAGTGAATCATTTATGGTAGACAAATGGTGGCGAGGATATTTGCAGCGGCCGAGGATCGAACCCATGCTGTTCTGATGACTTGTATAAAATCGGTTCAGCAAGGAAAAACGACTTTCATACTTTCCACAAAAATGTCATTTTAGTAATTTAGACTTTTCCGGAGAGAGTTTCCACAAAAGTTTATCTTAATGTTAATGAAAGCTGGATTGTTTGGCATTAAAAACGTGGAGATAAGAGGAAAACACGCAGATAACCAACATTTTCTCTCTTTTTCTTCTTTTCTTTTTGTTCTTTGGCTATAGAGACGGCAAAACCAGTTCTCGTTTTTTAGCTCACCTGAGCACGAAGTGCTCAAGGTGAGCTATTGTGGTCGCTTTTTGTCCGTCGTCCGTCCGTCTGTCCGTCCGTCTGTCCACAATTTGTTGTAACCACTCTAGCATCCACAAATATTGACCAATCTTAACCAAACTTGGTCAAAACATGTATGACCATAAGTTCTCGGATGAGTTTGATTTTGAGTCAGATCGAACCAGGAAGTCCAGAGTTATGTGCCCTTGAACGTCAAAAATGGCTACTTTTGACTTTGTTACCACTCTAGTATCTACAAATATAGACCAATCTTAATCAATCTTGGTCAAAACATGTATGACCATTAGTTCTCGGATGAGTTCGATTTTGAGTCAGATCGGACAAGGAATTCCGGAGTTATGTGCCCTTGAACGTCAAAAACGGCTAGTTTTGACTTTGTTACCACTCTAGTATCTACAAATATTGACTAATCTTAACCCATCTTAGTCAAAATATGTATGACCATAAGTTCTCGTCAGCCATTCCACGAAAATTGACCCATTTACTGAAAATGCATGTCGCCGACCTTCATTGCATTATTTAACACCTTTATCAATTAGGTACAACAAAAAGCAAGCTATCTTTGATCACGGGACATAATTTGCAATAAAATAGTATGATTTTTAAATGATTCAAACAATTTTATGAATGTGTTTGGTTGTGTTGAATATTGCAAAAACGTCAAAATGTTGATGTCGCCGCACAATTTTTTGTTCTAAACTACCGTTCAAATCAGCCGTTTTTTTTTACTTAGACTTTGTTCTCTTGGACATTATTTTCCCCAAACCCTACTACAACGACTAAATTAAGTATGATTCCATCATCATACATGAAATAGAATTTAAACATGTCTGTTTGTATGTCGCCAGATTTGCCTATGTGACCGTAACGAACTTTCAAAGGCAAGAAAGAAAGTCAACTTTTCCCTCAATTTGCCGATTTTCAAACTATTTTGGTCCGAGAATGGCTTAGTTTAACTATCAAAAGCCTAAAGCTTATGAATATCTTAGTATTTCTTCACTAAAGCAAGGAACATGGACAAATAGAATTTGTCGCATTTCGTTTACTATGCTTCCGTTACGTCCGTGTAGCCCACAATAATGAACGGACATTCCTAAATCTGTCAAATTTTGACAGAGTGGTTGTCAAACTGTTGGAATAGAGGCGAGTGTCAAGTATAATGAAGAGTATAACATATTGAGGGACTTGAAAGTCCTTTGGTCGCTATGCTTCCGTTACGCATATTTTCCGTAACGTACTTCAAAGGACGCCCTGGGTTAAACTAACAGGAATATTTCAATACAGTGAACAATATAATACACTGCAGTTATCAAAGATTCATTATATCGGCTACTGTAAGTAGATAAATGGAATGTTGAATGTGAAATTCGACGTGGAAACTATGTAAATATAGTATTATGCAAATTTATTTCCAAATTATCAATACAAAACTTCTTTATTTATGCTCGATTCTTTTTTAATTTGAGGTGCAAAAGCTGGAATCTCAAACAAAAAACAAAGTAATGCGGGATATACGTATCTACCCTTTTAAGAGGAAAACACGCAGATAACCAACATTTTCTCTCTTTTTCTTCTTTTCTTTTTGTTCTTTGGCTATAGAGACGGCAAAACCAGTTCTCGTTTTTTAGCTCACCTGAGCACGAAGTGCTCAAGGTGAGCTATTGTGGTCGCTTTTTGTCCGTCGTCCGTCCGTCTGTCCGTCCGTCTGTCCACAATTTGTTGTAACCACTCTAGCATCCACAAATATTGACCAATCTTAACCAAACTTGGTCAAAACATGTATGACCATAAGTTCTCGGATGAGTTTGATTTTGAGTCAGATCGAACCAGGAAGTCCAGAGTTATGTGCCCTTGAACGTCAAAAATGGCTACTTTTGACTTTGTTACCACTCTAGTATCTACAAATATAGACCAATCTTAATCAATCTTGGTCAAAACATGTATGACCATTAGTTCTCGGATGAGTTCGATTTTGAGTCAGATCGGACAAGGAATTCCGGAGTTATGTGCCCTTGAACGTCAAAAACGGCTAGTTTTGACTTTGTTACCACTCTAGTATCTACAAATATTGACTAATCTTAACCCATCTTAGTCAAAATATGTATGACCATAAGTTCTCGTCAGCCATTCCACGAAAATTGACCCATTTACTGAAAATGCATGTCGCCGACCTTCATTGCATTATTTAACACCTTTATCAATTAGGTACAACAAAAAGCAAGCTATCTTTTCCCTCAATTTGCCGATTTTCAAACTATTTTGGTCCGAGAATGGCTTAGTTTAACTATCAAAAGCCTAAAGCTTATGAATATCTTAGTATTTCTTCACTAAAGCAAGGAACATGGACAAATAGAATTTGTCGCATTTCGTT
Source organism: Fragum sueziense (assembly GCA_963680895.1). Taxonomy (NCBI): domain Eukaryota; kingdom Metazoa; phylum Mollusca; class Bivalvia; order Cardiida; family Cardiidae; genus Fragum; species Fragum sueziense. The sequence continues at coordinate 3,637,688 of OY804607.1, forward strand.
TACTATGCTTCCGTTACGTCCGTGTAGCCCACAATAATGAACGGACATTCCTAAATCTGTCAAATTTTGACAGAGTGGTTGTCAAACTGTTGGAATAGAGGCGAGTGTCAAGTATAATGAAGAGTATAACATATTGAGGGACTTGAAAGTCCTTTGGTCGCTATGCTTCCGTTACGCATATTTTCCGTAACGTACTTCAAAGGACGCCCTGGGTTAAACTAACAGGAATATTTCAATACAGTGAACAATATAATACACTGCAGTTATCAAAGATTCATTATATCGGCTACTGTAAGTAGATAAATGGAATGTTGAATGTGAAATTCGACGTGGAAACTATGTAAATATAGTATTATGCAAATTTATTTCCAAATTATCAATACAAAACTTCTTTATTTATGCTCGATTCTTTTTTAATTTGAGGTGCAAAAGCTGGAATCTCAAACAAAAAACAAAGTAATGCGGGATATACGTATCTACCCTTTTAAGAGGAAAACACGCAGATAACCAACATTTTTGAGCTATATAGCATTTATTTATGTCACAATCTATTGATTTTTTACAAAAATGATATTTTTGGTGATAGTGTATGTAGCACGAAATATGCCATTTTGCATGATTTTTACAGAGAGCTGTACTTAATTATCATAACATTATCATTATAATAACCAGGGCCCTGTTTTACAAACAGTCTTATGACCACATTTTTGTGTAAACTGTGTAAGAAAGAATCTGATTGCACGAGTAATCAGATTGGACAAACCAAGTTTGTTGTTAGAAGTAATAGCACATAAAAACAATTGTTTGCTTGTTAGTAAAACAAGACCCAAGTTCTTATATGAGATGTATGTGAAAAGTGTGGCTTGTAAATCAAGGATGTGACCTACCTCCTAGTATATTCTCAACAGGGACTTTTACATCCTCAAAATGTACTTCGGCTGTGTTGGAGGCTTTAATTCCCATCTTCTTTTCTGGAGGACCACTGAAAATTAATTACAGTATAAAATGATTAATTAAACTCATTACTGCACAGAGACACCTTTTGACTCCTTCAAAAGAAAAGGTTTAGGAAAATATTGGGGAAAATGAAGAAATTGCTTGTGACAAGCAATTTCTTCATTTCCCACAGTATTTTCTACCCAAAAAGACAAACATTAATTTTTTTTAATTTCGTTTGCTTAAAATTGTTGTCTTCCACATCTTTCAATTTGGACAAGTCCAAAATTTTGTCATATGGTAATGGGTTATCAATATATTATTTCTTACAGATAATTGTTTATACAGAAACAACATAAAACAAGAGGTTTTGAGATTGGTGCATAGGCTCTCAAATGAGCATTTTCAGTGAAGTTGAGAAGTTCTTCAATTCAAGGGCAAATAATACAAGAAAAAAGATGGTCCATGAAGAAAATATTTGTACTACAAATAGTCCATTTACAATGATTGGATGATAAATAGTAATAAGTGATGATTACATTCATTCTATCGAAATTGCAATTGTATAGAATAAAATATTTCAAACTCACTTTGTAACCCCACCAAAACTTCTCTCTACAATAAAGGCTGTAACTTTGTCTTTCATTTCTCCTGTCTTCTCATCCTTCATCGGGGTCTGTAATTAAAAACTGGCAATTAACCATTTCCTGCACAAAAAACAACAAAAAATTATGCATTTCAAAATTTTTAGGTGTTGCAGATGACAAAATTAATCCAAATGACAGACTGAATATAAACTTTCCTCCATTCATGATTTTTTTATTATTTTTATGTTTTGAGATTCCTTTGATACAGAACAGCTAACACATTTTTTTTGCATAAACGCTCGTCCAACGCGGACGGAAAAAAATTGGGTGGAAAATAGCGGCCATTTGCCATCGCGGCCACCGCGTTTTTCGACTTGAAATTTCTGCGCATCACTGCCAATCGCAGCAACAGATGGAAAATTGAGGTGATCACAGTGATTTGCTGTGTTCGGGTGGAAATGTCAGGTAAGACCAATATTACCTGTCCGCACAAATCGCTGCATTTCGGTGTACTCATGCGGAAAATCATGGCGATTCCCGCGGATTCGGATGGAAAAATGCACTTGCCGCGGCCATCGTGTTTTTCTGCCCGAGTGTACCCAAAATCGAATTGCGGCGATGCGTGGAAAATAAGCAAAAACATGTGTGCTGTACTGTAGCTTGGAAGGGGAGGTAAAGAAAAAGATTTGCCTGTACAGTCTGATAGTGTTCTATACCAACTACTTCATTTATCACATTACCAGTTGTTTTTCTTTACTTTTCCATATTCAAGGATGTTGTAGTCATATATTCAAGAGAATGAAGCAATCAAGCAATTTCTTCATTTCAACAAAGTTATCAAAAGTCTTTATTTAGTGTGGCATTAGTGTCTGTCCCACCATGGGAGAATGGGTTAATAAAAAATAAAAAAAAAATAGCTCTTACCTGAGCAAAGACTGTAAATATTTCTGCCAGACCTCCGTTACTGATCCACAACTTGCCACCATTCAGTATGTAATGTTTACCATCATCTGACAACGTTGCCTTAGTTTATGCTTGACATCAAATTGTATCAAATCATTCATTTTTATTTTTTGACTTTGTAATTCATATCTTAATTGTATTTTATGGAGTTATTTGTTAACGATTTTTGAGAGCCATGTTTTATTTAGGGATATATGATTCGCATGAATAACCAATTTACTTTATAATAGTATGTGTTCTTATATAAATAATTTAATTAGAAATAAAATAAATTCAGAGGAGAAGGGGACGAGTAATTGCACACTTACCGAAAATTGTTCAATTTAACACCCCTTCAAATTGAAACATCCTTACAAATTTACAAGACCAATGCACACATGTCTAGCACACCAACGAATTATTTATTTCTAGATACCCCCACCCTTCCCCGAAATTCATATCTTATAACATGTTCATAAATTAAGAAAAACAACGCATTGTTTTTAACAAAAAATAAGATATCATACTGAAATATAAAGCAGGCAAATTTAAACGAAATGGAAACGGTATACAAAACCTGAGTAGACAAGGTGGTACTGGTTTTCAAAATATACGAATTGGGAGTAGTTGTTGTTGGTTGGTTAGTTGTTGTAGATCAATCGAAATTTAATCCTAGAAATTGTCCATGTTGGTACCCGGTTGACGACTTTGTGGTGCATATACAGACATATCTGTGCAGACTGTTTTGCCCGATGCTTACAATGTAATTGTTACTCTGAGTGTGATATTAAAGAGTAGCAAAGGTACCAGTTCGGCAATTTTGCCAATGAGATTAATAGTTTTGGGGTACTAAAAGAAACGTCTATTGATTCATTTGTATTATTGAATTTAGTATTTGTTTTATACCAATTTGTTGTTTCTTTCTTGTAAGAACCTTTACGTTTAGCGTTTAAAGTTATTTGAAAGAAATGACACTAATGGTAATAAGGTTATGGAAATTATCTATTTTCCGTAACACAAGGGCCATTTTTTCCACGATCATACATACTAAGAAATAAAAGCTCGAGAGCCAGATGCACTGGAAAACATAATCTGAAGAGGCATTACTATCGGAATATTTACTTTTAACTTTACTTTGCAAGATGGCTTCAAAAAGAATACAAACGATCACAAACACTTTTAAAATGCTCGAATATTGCGTTAAACAGTGAAATACTCGTTTTGATATCACCGCATAGGGTTACAGCTGAATTGATATCATTTTGTCCTTGTAAGTTGTGCAAATGGTTGATGATGGTAAAACAAACAATTTTTTTGATGCTGGGTTATAACATTGGCCACAGCTCACGCTATATGTATCTCGAGTTGCTTTATATGTTCCGTAACAGCTAGGTTATAGTGGTATATTTGAAAATGCGATAACTCAGCAGGACTTAAAATGTTATGGGTAAAATTTTAACCATACTTTGTAGACATGTGACACTTTATTTTAACATAACAATTGTGCTCATGCAGAAAAGTTCATTTTTCAACATTTTCGTTTTTGTAAATCACTGTGTATAACCGTACAGTGAGCCAAACCGGAAGTGCCACCGACTGTACGCACAAATATCACTAGTTCACCTCGATAAACAAATAGGGTCACGTTTTCATATCGAGATTGTTGAAAGCTCAGGAAACGAATCTAAACGCGATTTTCGATGTTGATGAGCGAAAGTAAACGTTGTTCAACCTGGGTGATGATTTTTGTGATAGTATGTATACTTTATCCATCAAACAGTAATTTCGGTTGCAAATCACTGACTTTTCATTTTTCCGACCCATCAAATTTGTGTTTCCAATGTCATTTTTCGTTACTGAGTGCATGAATTTTGATGAAACAGGCACAGAACGACAGGCCAATCTTTATTCTTGAAGCCCTATGTCCCTGTTTTCGCCTAGTTATTATACACTCCTGAGTATTTAGCGAAGAATTACACCCCTGTCTTCCGACTGACTGTACGACTAGCGACAAATGTACAGAATCACTAGTCACAACCTATCGTCAAACAGCTGTACGACTAGTGTCACCATAACAATGTATTGATGGGCTGGATTTCGTTACTCTAGTTAATTGCTTTATAGTTTTGCGTTTATTTTTTTCTTGGGAAATGTAAGCAAAGGGATGAGGCATTTGATTAACAGCCCTATACTTCATTTCAAGATGTGTTCTTTCTCCGTAAACCAGAAACCCTTTTGTTAATTGACGCTTTTTACATATACTTAATATATACCTCACGAGAAATGACCTGGCAGAGCAGCCCATGCTAATCGAATGGAAAGCTCTGTCAGGTCAATTCTCGTCCGCTATACATGTATCAAGCAGGCATTCTGAGTATGAGTGATGGCCAGACACTATGTCTTTAGGTCAAATAATCTGGGTGATCTTCTTTCAAATAATCAGGTCAGTAAAAAACGAAAGTGGATAGCGTTCACGTGCACAGATTTTTTTTTCGCTAGAATGTTAGAAGAAACCACTGGATTCGGGGCAAAGTTGAGTTACAACATAGAACGGCCCTCTCTTGAAATGCACGTGCGGCGAACTTTATCTCGTCTTAATCCATAGAGTATATTAAGCTGCGAAATTAAACAATGTGAACTCTTCCCAAAAGTCACGTGTGTTAAAAGTTGTTATTTAACATTAAGAGAATTAAGCAGCATTTTTCCTTTCCTATAAAATTTGGGAAATGGGGGTAGGCCTACAATAGCTTCGCTCTGGCATAGCGACATGTTTAAAATATTATGTCCGTGAAGGAGAGATATCGAGAAGGACCAATCTAAGCTTTTAAAAAGAACTTGATTCCCAATCGATGTAAAATAAATACATAAAAATTTTATGTAATAAATTTTGTAAACATAATTATGATAATCCTAACTGTCTAAATTTATCTTGTTTCGTTTCAGCACAGATGAAGAATGACGTCTGAACACGGCTTTAAGTGTTATTTCTGCCCACATACATTTATACAACTGAAATTGCTGATATTTGAATTAAGGTAGTCCAAGCCTAATGAGATTCATGCAACTTCAAAATTTTTCGAGCAACATCATTAACATTTATTACGTTGTAAACATTACCCAGTGAAACGTTCCACAGCCACATGTTAACAATAATACCCAAAATAATTCAAACGTCCCGTGAATCTCATTAGGGGTGGACTACCTTAAGAATATGTTGGTGATGTTGGCTGTACTTTGTTAGATGAATGGCTGTATTCGGATATTCTGCTTTGATGACTTTTGGCTTTGCTGAGCTATGGTAGAATGATACATATCCGCTTTGCCAACTTATCAAGAAATTGCTGATAATTGTATTAAGGTAGTGCAATCCTAATGAGATTCGTGCGACATCGTTAACATTTATTACCTAATCCGAACTTATACGTGTGACATCGTTAACATGAGGTGGTGGAATGTTGCACCCCTGCATTTAAACGACATTGCCGGAATAATTCTGATGTCACATGAATATCATTAGGGATGGACTACCTTAAGAACATGTTTGAAATGTCGACTGTACTTTGTCAGATGAATGGCTGTAAACTGGGATTCTGCTTTGATGGCTTATGACTTTGCCGACATATGGTAGAATGATAAAAGTGTATGTCGGCTTTGCCAACCTATCAAGAAATTGCTCATAATTGCATTAAGGTAATCCGTCCCAAATGAGATTCAAGCGCCTTCAAAATTTTTCGAGCGACGTCGATAACCTTTGTAACGTAATCCGAATTTATATGTGCGACATTGTAATTATTCCGCTGTGAAACGTTCCACAGCTGCATGTTAACGACATTGCAGGAATAACTCCTATGTTGCGTGAATCTCCTTACTGCCTTAAGAATATGTTAGAAATATCGACTGTACTTTGTAAGATGAATGGCTGTATTCTGATATTTTACTTTGATGGCTTATGGCTTTGCCGACGTTTGCCAACTTATCAAGAAATTGCTGATAATTGAATTAAGGTAGTCCATCCGTAATGATATTCATGCAACATCGTTTACATAGTTACATTATCCGAATCTATATGTGTGACGTCGTTAACATGAGGTGGTGGAATGTTGCACCGCCGCATGTTAACCACATTGACGGAATAATTCCTTTGTCGCGTGAATCTCATTAGGGATGGATTACCTTAAGAACATGTTGGAAATATCGACTGTACTTTGTCAGATGAATGACTGTATTCTGATATTTTACTTTGATGGCTTATGGCTTTGCCGACGTATGGTAGAATGATACATGTCCGCTTTGCCAACTTATCAAGAAATTGCTGATAAATGAATCAAGGTAGACCACCCTTATTGGGAATCATACTACATTGGAATTTTTCGAGGGACATCGTTCAAATTTGTTACCTAATCCGAACTTATGCCTACATCATTGTAAACATTCGGTGGTGGAACGTTCCAATGCCACATGTTAACGACATTGCCTGAATAATTCCGACGTCGCGTGAGTCTCATTAGGGATTGACTACCTTAGGAACATGTTGGAAATGTTGGCTGTTCATTGTCAGATGAATGACTGTATGCTGGCCAATTGTCTGTGAAAAGTATTTGACCCTTTACTAAATTCTTTATACATCTAACATGCCGTTAGGGGTCGCGAGGTGAAACCCCAGCTTGGCCAGTTTCCATTCTGACATTTGACAAAAGTCATTTGTCACTTACAAATGGGTGTCATCTATATGAGGAGGCTGGAGGCTAGGTTTGGATTTTGTGGTGGTACTGGTGAGAGAAATACCAGGAAACCATGGTTAGGTGCCCCAGCCACTGTGATACGACCATAGCAGTTGAAAACGGCGTAAAACCCAATAAAATCAAAATCTAACATGCCCCCGGTTGATTAGGTAGTTTTAATCTGGTGTTAAATTTGGTCGTTTTTTTCCCTTTTATTGGCGATTTAATGCACGACACGACAAAAGAGATCAAACAAGTTTGTGTATAATTGAAGTATTCAGTCCAATCGCCGGTGAGATGTCGCCAACGCTTTACCAACTAAAAATGCCGCGGATTGGTTGTTTGATTTTGCTTGATCGGTTGCTGCTGTCATATGAACGCTCTGACGCGCCTGCAATGGGGTTTTTGGTAATATCGGGGAAATTCTCGGCGATTAATCGGAGATGCATAGTCGATGGATCGTCGCATTGGTCGACAGAAACAGCAGTTTTTGTATGATCGGCGACTTGTCGGCAAATTTGCACCTCAAGTTAAAATCAACCGATCAATCAGTGGCATTTTGAATGTCTGAAGAAGTCGATGAAGCCTCGGTGACTACACACCGACTATTTGACGGGATACTGTCGACTGTCTGACGTTGTACAGCTGACTTTTTACGCATTGCTGAAGTGTCTGACTCATTTTTGCAATCATCAGTGACATATCGTTGACATCTCGCTGGGTCCCACTCAGATGCATTGCATATGCCCAACCAGTTTCATCCGATGACCTGCACACCAGCCTAATTGCAAAATAAGGGTAATAGCCACTGCCAAGGCGCGGCTATAATGTGGCTGATAGGAAAACCAATCACTTCAAAACAAATCGACGTCAGTCTTACGTCAATATTTTCTACTGGTCTGACAGCAACAAAACGAGCGAAATCGCTGATAAAAACGGCGCAACCAAATTTTATGTGATTTTTGCCTGGTAGAGTCACATAGGCATTGGCGGTATGGGCATGTGTGCGGTTCTAGGTTGTTTCTATGCTCAAATTACAATGTAGAAGAATACCAAGATAGTCACTTGACTGAGGAATGATTTGGTCGAGTAGTCACATAAAATCGACGCCCCAGTATTGGCGGTTAATTTCTTTGGTACCGGCCGATTTAAGAAAGTCGGTGTTACATGAAATAGGATTCGGTTTTTCGTTTAAACAAATACGTCATCGTCACGCCTCACTGGTCTAAAAATAGATTGGGAATCCTCTATCGTACAAATATGGAGCTGTGAATCTCGCGAAGTTTTTCCACGATCAGCTTGCTGAAGATGACGTTCTAAGAGCTGGATTACCGTAATCATTTGTTGAGAAACATTCTAATTAAGAGTTGAGAAGGTTGCTGCACTGTCGTGTACTTTTTAAGATAGGTAACTATGAAATAACTAGTTGACAAGTAATGTTTACACATACGGTCCTGCCTAGCTTAGATTCGCCGTGTCGCTCGTGCGTACTCGCTTACCCTTTCCAAAACGCCAAATGTCATGTTGGGCTGCAGATGACAAAACGGGTGTGAATACTTTTAGTGTTTTATGTCAGAGAAAATATCAAGGCAAAATTAGAATGATCATCAATATCCAAAGAAGTTATTCACACTCATTTTGTTTGCTGTGCAGGTCTTTTCAATTTGGTCGATCATCATTTTCTTCTTTTGTCTCAATGTTTTCCCAATACTTTTCTGTTGGGAACGTCAAAACCGGTCTTGTTTAGGAAAGGATTTATCTGGGAAAAAAACTAGAATTTGTCGCTGAATGTGATTTGATACCCGTATAGGCTTTCAATAGGCCTACAACAGAGGGCAATAACTCATAAAATACGCAAGGTAGAGTTATGCTCATTGTACGTTGCACTCCTCCTTGGTGAGATCTATCTACCCGCGAAGTTTCATGATCATAGCTACTTTACTTTTAGACTTTTCGATGTTTTTTCTGATTAAGCTGCTGAGGAATGTCAAGAAAAAACGTTTGTCATTTCTGGTCTGTCTCCGTATCTGGAATCAATGTTGCATGTTGAATATGCGCAATGTTTCGTAGTTTTAGTTCCCGCCTGCATTATCTATGATCGACTAATATCTCGCTTGAAAATGATAATTTTTCGCTAACACTGTTACGAAAAAATTGTCCGATTCATGACCGATAAACAAAATATTAGACTGGTACCCGGCAAACGTTGTTAAGGGATTTCCCATCAGAAATGTATTTTTAGCACACGAGCCCGCGAAAAGCATTCCTTATTGCCTGGAAGTTGGAACGTCGGCGATGTTTTAAATATTTAGTTATAGTCCGTTAGATGTTCGGCAGAATCCCGACAGATTTTCAGCAACTAGTCAATGAGCCTTCACCGACTTTTTCAAAACAGAGAAATTTCAGCCGGTTGGTCGGTTGGTTTAAACTAGCAGTATATATTGGCAGACACGCTGCCGATCATGAAAATATTCTGTTTTTGTTGGCTGATGCCTCTATCCATCAATGACATACCGCCAATTAATTTTCAATAACATCTCCGATTCTACTAAAATATGCCAGTACCACATCTCCGGGTCGTCCGAACTTTCATAAGAAACCCCCTGAAGACGCAAAGCAACACCTGCGCAGACACAAGGGCTGTGACATTAACTCCCCGGACATGAAGTCCCGGCTCATTGACAAGGCATCTCGGATTAATTGCTGTTAATCTCCATTTCCATAATATGACAAAACAACGATAAAAACATCACCTGCGTCAAATGACGTCATCAATAATATCACTAAACCACCAATGCGTTTCCTACGCTGAAAACTAGATCATGGCAGAATTTATACAAAACAACACATTTCGAATTATTATTTAGAGTGTTATAATGGAGATAATAACAAGTTTAGAGGTCTTTATTTGCTAAATAAAAACCTCTGTGCTCTGAACTACATGTTAAGGCAAATACCTAGGCGCTGAGCGCCTCGGTTTTTACCGACACTGATGATGTAGTCCGTCGCACATTGGTTTTTATTTGGCGAATAAAGACCTCTAAACTCGTTATTATTTCATAACTAGAAATCGATCAACGAAAACCTACAGATCAAACAGCACTGTCTTGGCATTTCTTGTCCAATACACTAAGTCGATAAACAGTCGGTGACTACTCATCGGCGATCTGTGAGAATGTTGCTACAAGTCTACAGTTATTTTAGATCTGAGCTCTAGCTGCTGGCTTTACAAAAGCAGGAGAGGGCAAATAAAGGATACATGTCCCCGTGTAGACCTAATGAACAGTGTTGGCACCATTGAAGCATTTTGTCATTTCCAAATCCTGATATTTAAGAAAAAGAAAATAACTTATTCGAAAGGGACAAATTCTATCATTCTTTAAATATATTTCAATCGCTACATTTATTTCAAAATAATATTGTTTAACATACTTGATACCCATTTGATGAGGACGGTAGGCCTACTTCACTTCGACTTAGGCAAAAATAGACTTATCCGATGTCGACAAAACGAGTATTAATTCTGTATTTTTATAAGGATTCGATAAACCCAAAATCCAACTTTGATTAGTTTCAACATATTTATTTTATTCGTATGATAAATATATAATACAACAGGGATAATTCTGTCTCTCAAACTGCTTGAGAGAAAATGTCTCATTCAGCCAAAACTAATGAGAGAGAATGAATTTTCAGTGAGAGATTTGATCAAATTTCTTACTACATATTTTACATTTTTCGAGCAAATTTGAGTGAGATTTCTGGCCTAAAAAAAAAAAGGGAGAATTTGTCCAAATCGAGCCCAAAAATGATCCCTAATACAAATATCAATTTTCAAAATGAATAGAATTGGCATGGAAGCAAAAGTGCCTGTAGGCCGCGACCATAGCGCAGTTGGTAGCGCATCTGCCTCTTACTCGAAAGGTCCCGGGTTCGATACCCGGCCGCGGCAAATGTCCTTTCTGACAAAAATGTCCCTCTCCAATGGTTTGATATCGTTAACCTATGTGGGCGAGCAGCTAGAGGCTCGGTTACGGTGTTGTGCCGGTACTAGTATGAGAAACAACACGTACCAATGGTTAGGTGCTCCAGCCACCGCGATATGATCATAGCAATTGACAACGGCGTAAAACACCAATAAATTAAACCTAAACATGCATTACATACTGGACACTAGTCATACAGTAACGAAGAACTAGTCGTACGGTAACGAAAAACATTTTGGAAACTAGTCGTACACTTGTTGGCAACAGGGTGGTTGTTTTCAGTAGGCTTTTTTCAAATATCCGAGCTCCCACTGCAAAACGGTGAATTGGGTTGTCAAAGTATTAGATTAAACGACTCTTCCGTCAGTAAAACACTATGTATTGTGTGTCGAAACATACCTTTCGGGAGAAAAATCTGTCACAACCACGGCCAAAATGGAACGAAACTCGGTGATTGCGAGTGCTAAATCCTGATTTGTAGACAAAAGCGCCGTTTCAGGGTGTAACGAAGAACAAAAATGACAGGTATGTTCAGTTCGCTTTTTATAATCGCAAACCGCGTTTAAAAGCGATGAATAGATAAAAAGTTACCTCGATACGAAAAAAATGACTGTTGAATTATTTGAGGTGAACTAGTGATATTTGTGCGTACAGTCGGTGGCACTTCCGGTTTGGCTCACTGTACGGTTATACACAGTGAATGAGTCAATTTTCGTGGAATGGCTGTCGTATGAGTTCGATTTTGAGTCCGATCGAACCAGGAAGTCCAGAGTTATGTGCCCTTGAACGTCAAAAATGGCTACTTTTGACTTTGTTACCACTCTAGTATCTACAAATATAGACCAATCTTAATCAATCTTGGTCAAAACATGTATGACCATTAGTTCTCGGATGAGTTCGATTTTGAGTCAGATCGGACAAGGAATTCCGGAGTTATGTGCCCTTGAACATCAAAAATGGCTAGTTTTGACTTTGTTACCACTCTAGCATCTACAAATATTGACCAATCAAGACAAAATTTTGCCACAATGTTGGTAACTATAAGATCTTGGATGAGTGATTTTCAATGTGATAGGAGCAGGAAGTCTGGAGTTATGTGCCCTTGAATTTGACAAAATTGCTGTTTTAGACTTTGTTTACACTGTAGAATCTATATTTATTGACTAATCAAAACAAAACTTGGCCACAATGTTAGTGACCATAAGATCCTTAATGAGTTAAATTTTCAGGTTTATTTGGCCAGAAATACAAGAGTTATTGGCCCTTTAATTTCATAAAATTACCGTTTTCGACTTTATTTTCTCTCTAACAAACAAATATGGACCAATCAAGACACAACTTAGTCGCAATGTTGGTGACCATAATATTTTAAATGTTTTAATTTGTCAGATTGATTGGACTAAAAAAACAGAGTTGTGTGCCCTTGAGGGTTACAAAATTTCCGTTTTCGACTTTGTTATACCCCCGCAAACGAAGTTTGGAGGGGGTATACTGGAATCAGCCTGTCGGTCCAGTGGTTGGTTGGTTGGATGGTTGGTTTGTTTGTTGGTCTGTCTCCAAAACTTTGCCCGGACAACTCCTCCTACACTTGTTGACCGATTTAGTTCATACTTGTCACAGTTGTGCATTAGGACCTGTAGATGTGCAAGACGCAAATTTCACAAAAATCGGACCGATACTTTCTGGGTTATGACCCCTGATTTGACCAAAATATTCTTGTCCGGATAACTCCTCCTACACTTGAGGACCGATTTAGTTCATACTTGCCACAAGTGTTCATTGTGACATGTAGATGTGCAAGACGCAAATTTCACAGAAATCGGACCAATACTTTTTGAGTTATGGCCCCTGATTTGACCCAAAATGCTTGTCCGGCCAACTCCTCCTATAGTTACTGTCTGATTTGCTTCATACTTGGCACTGGTGTGCATTAGGACCTGTAGATGTGCAAGATGCAAATTTCACGAAAATCTGACGATTACTTTCTCAGTTATGGCCCTTGATTTTACCAAAAAATGCTAGTCCGGACAACTCCTCCTTTAGTTACTGACCGATTTGCTTCATACTTGGCACAGGTGTGCATTAACTTCTGTAGATGTGCAAGATGCACATTTCACGAAAATCAGACCGACACTTTCTGAGTTATGGCCCCTGATTTGACAAAAATGCTTTTCCGGACAATTCCTTCTAGTTACTGAACGATTTGCTTTATACTTGGCACAGGTATGCATTAGGACCTGTATATATGCAAGATGCAAAATTCAAGGAAATCAGACCGATACTTTCTGAGTTATGGCCCCTGATTGGACCAAATTTCAAGAAAATTGGATTGACAATTTCTGAGTATGGCTCCTGATTCAACAATAACGCTTGTCCGAACAAAGGTGGTGGCGGGGATATTTTTATCACCTTCAGTGATAGATTTCTAGTTTTCTCTCAAACAGCAATAAATATTAACAAATAAAAAAAACTTGGACATACTGTTGATGAGAATATCTTTATCAGAACAGAGTTATGTGCCCTTTACTGTGACAAAATTTTTGTTTTCTTCCACTTTGTTTTTACTGTAACAGCTACAAATACTGATCATTCAAGATTATGAAAGCAGTTTTCAGCTGGATCATAATCTCGCATCTTGAATTATGTGCTCTTGAACTTGACAACATTTGGACTTTCATTCTATCTAGGTGCAGGTGAGCGATTTTTAAAAGGACCATCATGGTCCTCTTGTAATTCTATATGGTTAAATGTGTGTGCTTAGCAAAGCGAAAAGGATAGAAATATGAAGAATAAAATATTACACTGTTTTAATATATATCACATATCAATATCACACATAAACATAAAACGGTTGTTGCCCAGATATGCAACTGTTTATAAAAATCCTGAATGTTAGTCTTTATTATTCCTTTCACAAACAACAAAAATTTACAATGATCCTATTCGAATGCTGTCCCAGAGGTTTTAGTAAGTCCAAAGTGGATAGAAATGATGCATATAGTTGCACCACAATATTCAGGTAAAATTATAAAATGAAGTTAATTTTGTCACAAAGGTAGGGATTGGAAACGAAGAAAATGCTAGGAAATACAAAGACAAAATCTGCTTAATCTGATTTGTTATTCAGCTTTCAAGCCTAATTTGTAACGTTTACAATGTAAAAATGATGAAGACTTAGTTGACCAAACTACATAATTGTAGACTGGCCCAAATTTAGAGATGTTGGCGACGAAAATTTCATTGAATTTATTTTTTATGCCCCCGATAGGGAGGCATCATAAATTTGACTTGTCCGTCCGTCCGTCCGTCCGTCTGTCCTTCCGTCCGTCCGTCTGTCCGTCCGTCCGTCATTCCGTCCAAAAAACTTTAACATTGGCCATAACTTCCTTATTACTTAACATATTCGCTTCATACTTTACCACAACATTCCTTGGTACATTACCTTTCTGTAGGCACATACTTTGGTGACCTTGACCCCTGGATGACCTTGACCTTGAACATAGATTGGCCATAATTTAAAATCAAAGCGGTGTCGGGGGCATTGTCATCTTACAGTGACAGCTCTTGTTTTACATTATTTTGTTTTTTTTATGTCCCCGTACCCAAAGATCGGGGGTATATTGTTTTATTGTAGTCTGTCTGTCTGAAAACTTAACATTGGCCTTTTCGGGGGCATTAGTGTTTCATAAACACATCTTGTTTTGATTGTTTATGGGTTTGTGTTTATGGGGTTGAAAACATTGTGGGCAATGAAGAAATTGCTTGTTACAAGCAATGTCTTCATTTTCACATTTTTTCATATGCCTTTACGTGGGCATCAAAAGGCTCTTAATGTGTGAATGAGTAAAAATGTTGAATCACATATCTGAGCTACTGTCAATCTGGTTATATATTGAGTTTGTGAGTCCATTAGAATGCACAAACAGCTTATTTAATGATAATGGGTATTAATGGTTGGTTGTAAGAGTATTAATTAATAAACGGTTTAATAATGAGTTTGAATATGTCAAATGTTGGAATTAATCTTGAGAAATATTAGACTACGTCAACTTTTTAATCGTAAATCTTAAGGAAATTTCTGTGGTTGCTCTCAACAAAGAGTTTGTAGAAGGTATAAAATGACCTTGCTCTTAAGGATGATAATCCAATTATTTTCTAAAGAAATATCCTAATATAATGCTCATCACTGATAATTATTTTATCTCCAACTGTTTGAAGAATTTCACTAACTCCGCAGCGCTCGGTCTAATATCAGGTCTTCTGTCCCACCCTCGTTGCAACATCTGTCTCATTGAATCTGGTGGTCTGTTTGCCCGTCTAAGATCAGGCCGGAAACCATTTTCACTGCGTTGTTTCGCCTTTAACGCGGCCATGGCGTCACCCTGAAAATCCGCACTACCCAGGACTATATCGTTCATATCCAGCACGATATCTCGACCAAACCACATCTCCCATATTATAAACGACACGCTGTAAATGTCGATCTTCTCTGTGTGGTTCTCGGTACTCAGGAGAACTTCCGGTGCCATGTAGGCAGGGGATCCAGCGCAGGTGCGCACTAGAAAGTTTGTTTTTTTCGAGACTCCGACATCCGTGATCCTTATCAAATTATCTTCGCCAACCTGTGAAGTATATTAATAATTTTTGTGCCAACGAAAATATTTGTATCTTTATCAAGCACATCCCGGTAGAAATTGCCAAAAGCCAGCTTCTTTTCAACTTTTGTTACATAAAGGGCACCCGATCGTGTTGTCATTACTGATCATTGAATTGAAGTTTTTGTTTCGATTTTTGATTCTTCAACAAGGTTTAATCAATGACAAAAAGTCCTAAAATTCTCTAATAGAGAACAGCAAAGGTAATTATACTCTCTTAAGAACAGAGCACATTCTCTCTTCATTCCATTGTGATAGAATGATGCTCTGTTCCCGCGGGGTCATTTCACGTCTAATCTCGGGGCCTTGGCGGGATTTCAGTATCCAATCGTTGGCCATACACAACAAAACAATTGAACAATCTGATACAAACTTTCATTGGCTGACTCTTCAAATTACCGGCTTCAGTCAAAAATAAAAGCGACGTAATGTATACGTAATCAAACAAGATAAAACTGAATGATTTTTATTCGATAATTCAAATGTTACCGGCTTCAGCCAAAAATAGAAGCTACGTAATGTATACGTAATGATCATGCAAGATAAAACTGAATGATTTTGAATCGATAATTCAAACGATGCGCTATAATTAGATTATGACGACCAAATAGGCTGTTGGTGTATCAAAAACGGCAGAGGTCATATTTGATGGTTAATCAATAGACCTCGGCTTTGGAGAGTAAGGTAATTATGAATTGATATCCGTATTTGTTTCTTGTAATCTTTTTTAAGTCGACATGGCATACTTGTAAAATAGGCCTATTATTTTACAAAATAAAAAAGACAACTTACTAAGACATTTTCAAGTTTAAGATCTCTGTGCGTGTAGCCCTTGCTGTGTATATGCTCTAATGCCGTGACTATCTGCAGACTGTGGTTGAGCATTGTTTCTACGGCCTTCGCCTGCATGGGGTGGTCTGGGGGGTATCGCCCGGGGGTTGGGGCTGTCTTGCTGGGGTTCTCTGCAAGAAATTGTTTTTGATTGATTAAAATGGAGCTTACAACGTGTTCAACCGATTATATACGCATCAGAGAGTGTGCGCAACTTCTTTTAAATTGATGGACAGATTTTGATGAAATATTTATGTTTTGCCATAATTATCGTGTCGTGTTCGAGATGATTTTAAAAACGGCGTGTATTGTGTTATTGCTGTTTCTCGCACACTAGATATCAGCTGGTGGTTCCACGTATCGCAAATGCTTTATATTTCTGTGAGAGAGAAAATCTTTCATGTCTTTATCTATTCTAGAATTCGGTTTATGTACTATTATGACATTTCAGATTTTCGTTCACTACCGGTCACGTAAAAGATATACTTGCCGACATAAAGATCCTTCAGTGACTTTTTGCACAATTCCATGACCATGATCCAAGTTATACCGTTCGTGCCTCGTTTGTAAGATGAACCGTAATATCGTATAATGTTTGGATGACGTAAATCTCTGAAAATAGTCAAATAAACAAGCAAATATAATGCTCTGTTAATACCAGCGAAATATTTTGCGTCATTTTTTAAGGATACGTACATTGGCTGTTCGTATTTATTGAATCTTTTAGTATCAGGAAAAATGTTGTAGCCCACATTACTTATCATCTTCGCAAGCCAAGGGTGACATCTACGACGTAACGTCGTTTCTGTATTCACCCTTGGCGTATTTAGTCCGATTTTCTTGGTCTCCTGGAAAGCATTTTCATTGGTTCCAGCGAGGTCTCGCTGGAACCAATCAGATTGTCGAATGATACATTTGTTATGAGTAACCAAATCATGACAACGGGCGGGAAAAAGCATTGCATTTACAACTCAAAAACGCGAAGATGGGCGATTTTTCCCAATAATTTCACTGCAATAGACAGGAATTCCCTATTTTTAATCGACGAATTATCATACTTTCGACAATTCGACCAAAAAAGCAGCTAACTTTTACATAATCCGCATGACGTATGACGCGAAAGACAACGCGCGTTAATGATGTTATCAATAATGGACGTAAACAACCAGCAGAACAACCGCTAGGCGGCGCTTCGCGATTTCAAGAAAATCGGACTAAATCCGCCAAGGGTGAATACAAACGAAGGTGGGTTCAACCTTGGCTAGCGAAGATGATTACTTATTGGCTTACCAAGTTTTTAATATGCAAACTGCGCGTGCTTACATGCTTTTGAGCTGATAAGTCACTTTTGATTCATGTTACAATGTCAATTTTATACGAAGTTTTTCTTCAAGAATGTAGTTTCTTTCCTTTAGTCACCATTCAAAATAAAACGTGAGGAATCATTCACAAAAGTTGTAAGACCTACCGCAACGAAAGTCCACGCGACATTGCAATAAAGGGGCCTTGGTAAAAGAAAGTCGATAAATATTCTGCATAAATATGACATTAGCATACAATTGGTATTTCGACACAGGAAAGGCTAATTCGTGATCAGAACAGAATGTTTTACAATTTAGCATTTACGGACCCAAATGTCATAAAACTTTTGTTCCTTTAATTGACCAAACGCCAATCGACAGATCGCTCCGCCCAACATAGAATTTAGGACAAACAATGTGGATGTGATCGTTAATAGGGAACGATTTTATCCGGTTAAACGTGACGTGAATTCGGATAAAAATAGTATTTCGTAGGTGTTGTTATAAAATCTCGTAACTACGGCTTGATTTAAGCCGTAGTTACGAGATTTTATAACATTACCGACGGTTTATCAAAACATAACGTTAAACCTAGTCTATTGTTAGCACAAAATTCTTTGCCATTGGCATGTCGATTGTTTTTATAGTCAGTCGATAAATCGATACAATAACACGTGCAACGAAGAACAATTGGGGCATGACATTTTTCTGATCGTCCATTGGCTAATCGATGTTTTTGACTGACAGTCGGCGTTTGGTCAATTACTTTGAGCAGCGTATTCACTTTTGAAATGGCGAAATTTGAAACAGTTCTTAGATATGAATAAATCCATCCACTCCCCATCTAAGTTTCCTACAAAAGCTTTCAATATTTAGGACTCTAAACAATGAAATTGTTTTTAGGGGAAAGGATAAATAATGTATACTTTACCTCATGATTCTATCCTCCGTGAGAATATCTGACACATTGCTCCTTTTCACGATCTCCTTGTTTATCTAGAAATAGTAAACCAGGCTCAGATTGGCAGTTATTGTGTAAACAGATTACATACAAGAGGGGTTGGGTGATTTTGAAATGCAATATTTCCGGATATTTCCAATATAAATCCAATTTTGTGACCACTCATTGCATTCGTCTCATCAATGCGATTTATTTTTACTTAGGTAAAATGTGTATAAATTTGTCATAATATGGTGACTGAACTAAAGATGGATTTAGCTGGGAATGGTTTATCCTAATTACATGTATTTCAAATCAATCGGTAATTATTGCCTTTGTAATCGATTATAATTTTTCCCACATTTTTCTACCTTATTCATTTACGACTGCTTTTCGACATCTAAAAAAAGTTATGGATCATTTCCAAATCAACTACAAGAAGGACTTTAAACTAATTTCAAAATTTATCTTTTATTTTCTTCTACTACCATGGTTACCTTAACTGCTATTGGTCGCCTCTTTTTCCTAAGGTAACCCTTGTATACGTCGGCGAAGTTACCCGACCCGAGCCGGTCATCCCGACTATACTCTATATCCGTGTTCAACACGAAGTCAAAGGTCATGATGTTGTTTACGTAATAAATGTCAAGGTCACCCAGCATATCGGAGCAATCGTTGGCGAGTCGTGGTAGCATCTCCCTCTGCTGTGTGCCGACTTGGATCTGCTTGTTGATAGTCTCGATCAGCTGCTCGTCCGCCTGGTAGTGAATTTGAATATTTCGATATAATTGACAATAAAGATAAGGACCGATAATTACAAGGAATTTACAAAGAATTGATTGAGAACAAAAAATGCTGATAGTTAACTTTAACCAAGAAATCCTGTTTATTTTGTGTATCCTTTCAGAACGGAACGTATAATTTTGGGCCAGCTTAAAATTGGGTCGTTCTAAAAATGTTTCAGTATACAACAAATGTTTACCTGTAAAAACAGCGGGATTCGTCTCGCTGCGTCATCGATAGCTGTGAAGAATTTTGAGAAGAACTTTCGAAGCCTCTCTTGTAGATTTCTACATTCTGTAATATTTCGTAAGAAAAGAATGGATCCCTCGGCCATCTTCTGCTCCTTGTTTCTGTCATTGTAGTCTCTGAAATATACGAGAGCAGATGACCACTATATACATGTGCGTGTATACATGTATATATCAAGATATATCTAATGCATTATAAGAAAGATTAAATAATCATGATTTCGAAATTTCCAACAGTGATATCTTACTTCCTCTCAAATATGATGTATAATTAGTCTATAGAAATTGGTTATCTACTTTTCCTAATTGATATTGGGTATTCATGCAAATTCCTTTGTATAATAAAGTAGTGTCTTTTGAAAATATTGTTTGTAAAAAATGTAATTACATTTCCTTTGTAATTACCGTAAATAAATCACCAGATTATATGTTGATTTACTCAAAAACATTAAAAATTTAAGTCAGAATCTTGAAAAACGTCCCTTATAGCATTTTAGACAGCCATGCTTCAAAACCAGCCTTTGCCTAGGTGTAGTAAAATCTTGATCCATGTTACTCTCATATGGTTGCTACAGACCATGAAGAAGCTATTTGAGAACAACATGGTTCCTGGTCAGACTGTGTGTATACGCAGGCTGATCTGGAACAATGTTGTTCTCAAATGATATAAGGGACGTTTTTCCAGATCCTGGCTCATTTCAATAAAAACTGAAGAGCTGAAAAGTCATATATAAAGTTTTGTCGTGCTTTCATACAGATAATTCATGAAATGCTACTTTCTAATTTGGTCGGCGAAGATGACCGCGTTTGACGTAGTTTTGGGCTGGATGCAGTGGATACGGTTTAATTGATCGATTGATATGTAGAACAAAATTCTTGTCCTACAAATTATCGGGTGGGGAAGTGAGACTGTTTTTAGAGGTTGAATGAAGTTAACGAAACTATATTTCGTCATTTATTTTCCTGTTAAACGTAATTCTCGGAGTAACCACCATCTAAAACACATCTGTCGTATTTTCATAAGCAAATAAACATTCAACACGTGCGTGTCGCTATTCTAATCAGAATCAGACTACACAAAATCTCATGAAAAAGTCATCTGGGACCGGCTATTGAACAGAACAGAATATGATCAGACTACATGATTTAGAAATGAACAGGTAAACTTACCTATAGGCTCTTTTTGTCTCCCTTTTATCACAATCGAGCGTGCCGACGACACTGATGGCGCCTCCAAGTGTGTTGTATGTAGCCTTGACCTTCTCCTTAGCCTTTCTGAACAACTTTTTGACTGGGACAGGCTTCATTGTCTGTAACATCTCCCGGTTCTTGCTGCGCACAAGATCAGCTGTAGGGAATACAGATCAGATCAGAATAATAATGATACTTTTTGCTACACCCTCTTCAACATCACAATGAAATAGAGGATAATCGTTTGTTTCAGTGTAAGATCGATTTATATTTCATTGATTGAACAACAAAAGCTTTATTTAGCTATCGTTGTTCACGAAATGAAATATCAATCAATCTTACACAAAAAACAAACGAATTTTCTATTTCTTTGATGCAAGAATTAGATAAAATGCAAACAAATATGACAGAATTTTGTAAAGCGCGTCATTTTGCAAGTGACTGCTATGCAAAGCTTATGATGACGTCACTTATTTGACCCGGCTTATATAACGACAGATAGGATGAAATGAATGAAAGCGGGGCACAAGATTTTTTAATAATTTCACTGGATAGGCGGTGAGTTTATCAAAATGATAATCTACCGTTATTTCCCGATAATCCACCGAAAAGCATTAAAGAAGTGCATTTAATTTCTAATTTGAAGTGGGTTATTTGAATCTATGAAAAAAGTTTTACTGAAATTTCAACATTCGTCAGATTCGTGTAAAAATATCGAACACGTATACTATATGTAACATCTTTAAGATTTTTCTGTATATACATCTTATGATCTAAGTCTTTATTGTTTATCATCCACATAGCCTCAGATTTTAAGTCAATACTTTCACTCATTATCTGCTTCCTTTTTATGCTCCACGAAGGGAGAGCATATAGTCGCCGCTTCGTCTGTCCGTCCGTCCGTCATTCCGTCCGTCCGTCCGTCCGAAGCGATTTCTCTATAATCCTTGGGCCAAATCAAATGAAACTTACCATGTGAACTCCCTATGACATAATGCCGATGTACTTTTCCCAATTTTTGGATTTGAGGCCTCGTCATGGGAAAAAGGGACTTAAGGTCAAATACACTTTTTCTCTAATTTCTCATAGTCTAATGGTCAGAATTTGATGAAATTTCATATTTGAGTAGCAAATCAGATGCCCTTGACAATAAACTACTTGAAATTTGCGTATAAAAAGTATGTCATGGAAAAAGAGGACTTATCGTTTGTTAGCTTAATCTTAGCTCTGTATGGCATACATTTATTGTGACAATGCCTTATTCGGGGAGCATTGTCCGTCTCTGACGGCTCTTGTTTGTTCTGATTACAAGTTTTCGTTTTATAGATTGCTATTTGGATATCGATCTTACCTTCAAGTAGTTCCAGTTGATCTTCCATCAGTCCGAGCTCCTTTGCAAACACATCTATAATCTCATTTTCTATCTGCTTCAATATATGGTTCTGTTTCTCCCAATGGTCCAACATTTGTGTCACCCTGGATGAAATCTTAACGCTCGCCTCGTATGCGCTCGTCTTCCACTTTCTCTGGGGTTTGGGGCATTCGTTACGGTCACTCCAGTCGCACAGTCTAAAGTTTATTGTACATGTTACATGCTATAATTAGTCCAGTCATGATATAATGGTATACAAATTCTAATTCATTACAAGTTACAATTACAACCATTACAGTTGTGCTTGTTTGATTCATGCAGGTGTTTATGGTTCGATATTGTGTTTTTTTACCAGCTTTTTAAATATAATGTATATGTCTTACTATTATGATCAGACTGTTGCTTTATTTTTTTTAAATAGACGATGAAAGTATTTGAGAATAAGATGGCTCCATATCAGTGTATGTATACACACAATCAGCTCAAATATATTAGATAGAGTTCTTATGCTGTTTGAAATGGAAAAATCTCTTTCCAAGATATCACATAATAAATTTAATTCTAACAATAAAATAATTAATAAACTTATAGATGGCTAGCCAAAACATAAAAATTGTAAACTTGTACAAATTTCGTAATTGCCCGTATGTATGATGTTATTTTTCATGTTGCTTTTTAACCGTTTAACCTTAATACTATGGATTTGTTACGAGTTCATTTCTGGTGCACTTGACTTTAGTCAGGCGCTCGGTAAAACGCGGGTCTGATACTGGTTATACGATATTATAAAAGAGACATCATTTCGTATTATATTTTGCGTCATTGAAGATACTTATACCAATATGGCCAGTAGTAAAAGCGAAACTTGAGCCATCAAGATAAGCTGTATAAATCGCTCAGAAAAATACCTACGCATCTAGGAAGCCTTTTGAACTTATATAATTCTTAAGCGTCTCAGTTATTCTGTAGATTTGGAATTCAACTTTGTCTCGTAGCTTCTTGATACATTCGTCTGTGTTTATCTGAAAGAAACAAGATTAGTTGTTACAAGAAGGAGTTATTAAAATATGTTAAGTCTCGCATAGAGAGAACCAAATCAACCAAACCAAATTAGCACTGGCTACTTCAAACTCCACAAAAATATTTCATATAGTTTCCCAATTACAGATAATAGAACTATAGAGACCAACGCCTTGATGCCAATAAGCAGCTTTCCTCAGCTGCAACCAACTAACAATCATCATCTTGTTAACACTCTCTGCCTTGATGGAATTCCGTCACCCAATTTTCAACACTTGCAAAAGAAAGACTTCTTTCTCCTGCTTCTATTTTGCATAGTTTAAATGATATTGTCGGAATGTAATAATTCTTCGTGATTTTATTTTGCATTATATTTTGTTTCGTTCCTTGTTTTGTTTAAGCTATATAATTTTATGCATTAGAAGAATTACCCTTAAACGCTGGACTCTTTCTTTAAGACTGTGCCGTTTGTCTTCCAGATCTTTGTTTTCATGAGCAAAGTTATTGTTGAACACTCTTAGAAGGTATTCTGATCTTTTCAAAAACATTGACAACCACCTGTAAAAGGAGCAAAAAGCTCAACATCATTTTTGCAATTTTGACAGTTTATTCATGAGCGATTATTTTTCAGAACAATTTGTAGGTGCAAAACAAGACTTCATGTTTGAGATGTAACGATGAAGTTTAAAGAACGTGATGAAAAGACTGCTATAGACAAACATCAAAATGGGGCTATGAAATTAGAAAGTATCTCATGTAATGTCTATCTTCAACTTGCTTTTTAAAAAATGGTAATTTTATACCAAGTTAAGCCAGAGCGGGACATCTCAAACACTTAAGAAAGAATGAGTCGATATTATCGGATAAAGTCGAATTACCTTGCATTGACCAAGAAAATGACAAAACGCAAAACGTTCGTAAGTTTAGAAACATACAAAATAAAGCTTTTTTGACGAAATTAAAGAAAGAAACCAATTTAAAGATCGCAAATGAAAAGATTCACCCATAAATTCAAAAGAAGACAAGGTAACTCACCAGTAGTTTGCAGTGATTCCCTGTCGAAGACAAATTGGCACCAGTCGCTCTATTCTCGCTAGCAGTTCCGTGTGTTCTCGTATTCTAGCATTGTATGTAATGTTGACAGCCATAGCCTTGGGAGAATGGAAAATATTTACACATTAGCGCCACATGTTGTGATGAATACATGTACGGATTTTCTTTTGAATGTAGGGTACACCTATATGTGTATATTGTTCAACATTACCATTATTTTAATTCACTTTGACAATTGGGATAATCTTAGATATTATGTCATTCCAAAAACACATGTCTAGAAAAGGCGCTAAAGCAATGCATTTGTTGAGAAAGTAAGCATTTACCTTGGTTACAGACATGTAATGTATTTGACTGGGTTGTATACCAGGATACAGCTTTGACAGTTTAGAGAAGATGTCTTCTTTCACATCTCGTTTGTCCCCGTCCGGTACAAACTCCCATTTATTACCAATGAACAGGGAACTTTTAGGGTCAAAGTCGTTAGCATTGTTCACGATAGTCTTTAGCAGGTTCCCCAGCTAATTTGAAAGAAAGAAAATAAAAATATTTTTTATGTTCCTGGAAAATAATAAAATTTTCACCTTTCAATAGATATGGTTTTTTAAACTTATACTACTTTAGTTTTGCTAGATTTTAAAATTTCAAACTCCTTTAGAATTACGCGTGTTGCATTACACCATAATCGAAACGAAATTTTGTACAACGCATCATTGATAAAGAAAGATTTTGAAATAGAACCCTAGTTTTAAATCACCATAAATGAAAGCATTAACAATGAAAAACACATAGATCAGTCTTACTCTTCCAGGTTGCACGCCTCCTGCAGTTGTGGTGTTTATCATAAATATGAACCCAAAAGCCTTAGACAGATATTTGGTCAAACTGCTGTCGACATTCTGTCCTCCTTCAATACCGGGTGTGTCAACTATAACAACGCCTTTCTGTGACAATAGAGGTAGATTATGTTAACCCTTTCCCAAACAGCAAAATTTTAGGATAATCTACTTCAAAAACTGCTACAAATGACAAAATAGATGTTATTAAAGATAGCATTTGTGTAAAATATGGCATAGAAAATATTGAAACAAAAGGGGGAACTGCTGATTATCAGCAGTTTCTTCTTTTGTTTCAATGTTTTCCCAAGCATTTTCTATCAGACGTCAAAACCAGGGGTCCGTATTATCAACGATCGTACGATTAGTTTTTGCGTAATTACTTGAAACAACAAACCTGATTGGCCCAATCTGATTTCTCGTTCAATCAGATGTTTTGTTACATAGTTTACAGAAAATCGTGGTCGTACGATCGTTGATAATACGGGCCCCAGGTCTTGTTTGGGAAAGCGTTAACTAGTGTATTGCTGCAAAGGGGTTTGTGGCTATGAGGCGTTCAAAACTCGCGAGTTATCTTTGCCATTTATCTTTGAATTAAATAGAAACAATACGAATTTAGATTATTGAATTATGTGTTTTTTTGTGTGTGTGTGGTTAGAACATACCGGTATGAGCACAAAATGACACTCTTCTTCAACTTTGCAGTATAAAGTCAGAAAAAGAAATCCTCGTACAATTCCTAATGAATCAAAACTTTGAAACCACGAATACGATAGTAGGATCTATTTCATTCGAAATAAATCAGCACATACTTAAACGTTGATATTTGTTTATGTGAAATCATACTCACACTCAGCATTTGGAAAGGCCAGTAAACCTCGATTCTCTCGTATGGGTTTTCATCATCGTCGTCATTTTCTGTTACACATTCCTGGAACTCTTTGATGCCTTTCAGATCTGAAATGTATGTAAGACTCTCCGAGCTTTCTCACGGAAATCTCTGTCTTTTTTACTTACTTTCAATTTAAACACCCTTCGAATAATAACTACATAGCACAGTCTGTATCAATATTCTCCTCATACTCTGTCACATAATTGTGTTTTCCCAGTTACGCATTCATGAAACTTTTTGATATCTTTTAGATTTGAAATGTATGTAAGACGCTTCGAGTATTGTCACCAAAGTCTCTTTCATCTTTTTGACTTGTCTGCAAAGTTCATACCAAACACCTTTTTGATCACTACATAGGTTCGTATAGTATAGTCTGCATTCCTGGAACTTGATACATTTCAAGTCTGAAATGTTTGTAAGACTTTTCGAGCATTGTGACCGAAATCTTTTTCTTCTTTTTTATTTGTCTGAAAAGTTCAAACCAAACACCTTTTGAATATCTACATAGTATACTAGAAGTCAGTATCAATATTCTCCTCATACTTTGTCACGTAATTGTATTTATTTCGAGTTATATTTCATGTTTTATTACCCAGTCAATGGTTGCCGTTTCCCATCAATTAGAAGTCTAATCCGAGATACTATGGTTTAATATTTGTCACCAGTAAGTTGAAATCTGATATCTCTCTGTGTATTTGCATAATAGACTAGTTACACTATAATAGGGATATTTTTCTTTTGTTTTCTTACCTAGTGTAATAATCTTCGGTGGTATTTTTCTTTCTGTACCATCATCATTTACATGAGGTTTATAAAACACGATTGCCTCTTTAGCGCCATTTTCACTAACTCGGATTTCACATACTGTGTTGGTACATTTGAGAGGGTCTGTTGGGAAAAGTTGGCTGCCAAGTAAGAGATTGATCAGACTGCTCTTGCCAGCTCCAACCTCACCTGTGTTGGAGAAAAAAGTTGACAAGTGGCATTTTCAAATAGCATTTCTTTTATTTTAATTCAGATCATCATCGTTTCAATTGTTGTAATCTGATATTTGGCTAATATTATGGTTGAATTAAACTAGATATATATCTTGAATTAATCTTAATCGGCGCTTTTAAATTACATCTTCTACAGCGGAATATTTATGTTGTCTCGCCCAAATAAAGATACTATTGTTGGAGGTTTTTTCTCTTTGTTTTTTTATAAACAACAACAAAATTTAAACGTCTTTCACATGCAGTATCGACCTCCTATACTTTATCTGTGTATGCAGTAATAAGATAGAATAAAAGAATAGGGTGGATAGCCAGTAAAACCATTTTCAACTCGTTTTTAGGATGTCACAAGAAAGGAAAAAATAGATGACTTTATCAGGAGGCAATATTTGTTATCTGATATCGAAAACTTTAATTTCTAAAACAAACATTCAAGTTAAGAATATCATACGGCATCATCTATATCGTCTTTTGTTACAAGTATCATCGGGTACCTTTTCCAGACCCTGTCTTATTCAGATTGGTGCCTTATGATTAGCTACAAACTATTTTATACCTGCAATAACTATTGTACATTCCCCCGTTTTAAGTGTCATCTTTTTGTCTTTGAATGATTTCAAAACATCTGAAATTAAAGAAAATCTTAGTTTAAACATTAATTTTTCGTCATAAAGGAAACAAGTTTTTTTCAGTATAGATTAATTTCCATGGAATCCGTTTCCCGTATGTTGTATACAATTGTTAGCAAGTCTTCAATTTTTCTTTAATGACAAAACTTTGTTAAGTACAAAGTGAAAGGTAAAATGGATAATGGATAATGGATATTATAGAAAAAACAGAAATTAGTAGAATATAAGATTATGCTTATTATGAATATGTCCGTATTTTTGTGTACATTTTCAAAAACATTGACGTATAGGGGTGTAAAATTAAAATTTGTTTTAGAAAGACTTAAGCACGGCTCTGTGGGATTTAGAAAGTTTATATTTTCATTCAAAAGTGTTGACAATGGCGGATTCAGTTGAACACCAAACGTTTTGAGCTAAAGATATGATGTAAGCCCTACTTGTATAAGCATGCACATAAGTACACACTCCATCGCAATAAAAATCGAGATATTTAAAAAAAACAACTACGACAACTCGTACATCCCTTCAATGAAATTCTTATAATGCTTATAAGACATCAAACTAGAATAATAAGTAGTATACGTCGTATGACATATAATACTGAATATTAAGGTATAGGCTACAACCCATCATTAAAAAGACCACTTTCTGGCAATACGAAATACACCATTTCACACACTTGTAAATACACTTCACATGAGTTGATTCAACGTGCCGAATTTCAAGATTATGCTTCAAGAAGAAAATAATTCACAAATATTATGTCACTCTATATTCATATGGGAGGCAATTTTGAACTTTTTTTTGTCAAATATTTCCATAAGTATGCATAATTCAAAATTCTAAACCGTTCAAAATACTTATGTTTGTATTTGGAATGGAATTTTAACACAATTTAGGAACTAATGGCACTTTTCGGATTTCGGGTTTGGCTCTTTTGTGCTAATGATGGGTTGTACACGTTAAGTATAACTACGTGTATAATATCATGCATATATGACAAATTTTGAGAGAAGTCATTTTATACTTAACTGCTTCATGTATATTTCATCTCCATGTGTCATATCAAGCAAAAACGAATTGCATAATTACAACTATTTCTAATAACATGTATGTGCAAAGGATATATTTTTGTTACAGTATGCTGCATGCTTCAGCTATTAATGTATTGCCAACACTGGTATAGACTGCAGAATTGCGCAGTCTGGTTGATGAAGATTTTATGTAGGCTATTCTCATCAATTGGTTTTCCTCTCTTCAGATAACTTTAAAATGGCATGCATACCTGGTTAGAAAATAGTATTTGTTATTTCTAAGATGC
The DNA here is from genome assembly GCA_963680895.1 of Fragum sueziense. Lineage (NCBI taxonomy): Eukaryota > Metazoa > Mollusca > Bivalvia > Cardiida > Cardiidae > Fragum > Fragum sueziense. The sequence goes on from OY804607.1 coordinate 3,666,927, forward strand.
TGTTTAACAGATTTTGTAAAAAAAATCTAAAGATTTAAAAACTCGTTTTTTTTAAAGACGGAGTATTCATACGTATTTGTGAATCTATAAATCAAATATGTCAGTCGTGTTTGAAGAAATTTGAATTCCAATTTGAAGTTTTGGAGTTTGAATAAAAGCCTAAACCGGTTAGTAGTTGGTGTAAATTTTCAACGTTTCATTGCAAAATTCTATTGCATCTAAGGTTTATTTTTATACTGATGCATTGTTAAATGTTATACTGTGAACATTTTTATCTACCAAAGAGTTTTTTAATGATAAATCTAGATCGTAAAATATTTTTAGAAAATCCGTTAACAGCACCTTTAAACTGCAGTAATATTGTTACAGCGTGCGATTAATTTCGAACCCATTACCTTCTGGTTCATCGTCTAGGCCTACAAAATGAATTTAGATCGGTGGCATATACATGTACTTGTAGACAAACATACATGTAGTAAAAGCCAACTGATTCCGATCATGAACTAGAACTGTCGCAAAGCGGACGAATACCCCCACTGGGGCCTTGTCACTGAAAAAGTGCTATCGGTCAAAATGTTCTTGACTTACAGCATGGAAACGAATTTTAAACAAAGTCCAACTGTTACCTTGACCTTTGACCTTGGTGACACGCTGGTGCACAACTTCATATGATAGGAAACATCCTGATAAAATTTCAGAAAAATTGGTCAAAAACTGTGAGAGGAGAAGAGGACACAAGATTATGTCAACCCCCCCCCCCCTTAAAAACTTTAAAGTGGCATAACTCTACAACTAATGACTGGATCAAGATGAAAATTGCAGGTGCACAACTTCATATGATAGGAAACATCCTGATAAAATTTCAGAAAAAATGGTCAAAAACTGTGGGAGGAAAAGAGGACACAAGATTATGTCCACGGACGGACGGACGGATAGACGGACAGACAGACGGACGGACAACCTGATTCCAGTATACCCCCCATAACTTTGTTGTGGGAGGTATAATGACGGATAATTTACACCAATCCAAATATCTCTTCCGTTGCCAAGATGTTGCAGGTACCCATAATATATGGCCACGAATGTAAACATCCGGTGTTAAATTATGTGATGACGAAGTTAAGAATTTCATCGCGTTTGCACTTGTTGTAGGTGAATAAGTTTTTCTGTATAGTTTTGCTCATACTACATAAAGCATATAACAATGTAACCCTTTTTAGCAAATCGGCAATTTGACATCTATTTCTAGGAGTCCGTCTGTGAATTAAGTACTGGCAGGAAAGTTTTGATGCTGGTTTTGTCACACGCTGGTTCAAAATGCGCATGCAATGTCTCGAATTTCGCTTGCATTTGTTCGAAGTTTGGATGTGTCGATTCGAATTTCACACATCTTCGTTCGACTTTGATTGCGTAGTTTGATTTTTCCCTTTTTTATCTTTGACCTTTTCATGCATTTGTTCAAATTTTGTTGATTTGAATTTTCCGGTGTCAAGGAGTAACTTTTGTGTTAAGATTTCGCCATCATTTTCTTACCTGGAAAACTTTTCTCTATAGATCGTTGTATTGTCGGATCAAACTCGTGATAAAATGTCTCAGCTTTTCTGTATTTCTCTAGAAGGTCCTGTCTCACCTTGCTTTGTTCTTTCAGTCCATTTTCTAAGCCATTCCTTATCTACATGTAAGCAAAACAGAATAATGAGAAAATAGGGTGTTTTTATTGTAAATTCTACTCTCTAGACGTATGTTCATATAAAAAAAACAGTTAAAACATAACAAAAATCCATGATATTTTAAGCAGAAACGTAGGTAGGACATGGCATTATTCAGTAAGTTTTTTTGAAAGAAAAAGATAACCCCTTGAATTTATTTCATATCACCAACTTTATAGAACGTACTTTGCTCTTTACCTATCGATTGATTCACAGGTTAAAGACGCGGTGATTGGTTGGTGGGCTATAGCCCCCCCCCCCTACCTTTGAAAATTATAAATATGGGACCTCAGAATCAACTAAAATTATTTTTTTATATCAAATATAATCCAAAATCATTAAAAAAAAATTTTCTCATTTTTTTTATAACTTTCTTTTAGAGAAAGTTATAAAAAAAATGAGAAAATTTTTTTTTAATGATTTTGGATTATATTTGATATAAAAAAATAATTTTAGTTGATTCTGAGGTCCCATATTTATAATTTTCAAAGGTAGGGGGGGGGGCTATAGCCCACCAACCAATCACCGCGTCTTTAACCTGTGTTTTGACCCATTCGATAAGTCCTATATTACGTCCAAGGTATTTCCAAGGTAGGCCTAAAATAAGAACGCGACACGTTTCTATTCAAATAGAATAAGATATACCTCGTTCTCTTTTAGTTCAAAGTTCGACTTTTCCTTCTTCCAATGGGTCAACAAAACTTTGTGATAATCTTCCGCTGATCTCAGCCCTTTCGGATCAAGGCCATTTTCTTTTACCAATTTGATAAGGGATACCAAATCTTTAATGGTCAAAATTTCTTCCCAATCTCGTAGTTCCGCCCAGGTTTTGGTTGGCTTTTTCGTTGCCATGGTTACTAAGTTTGATTGTCTACGTCACAGCATTACTGAAATTACAAAATAGCATTATTTGGCTATAACCGACCTATCTAATATGGGCATTATGGGTAGCTGGCCTATTACTCCGAACTAGATCTTCTTTCAATATGTCAGCGACCATGAAATACGTAGTAATATCATCATAATCTGGATAAAGTAGACAGTAGATGTGTAGACAACCAGCACTTTTTCTTTTTGTCTCAATATTTTATGTGCTGTATTGCAAGTACGTTGATGCTCCAGAGTGAGTCCTGTACTTTATACGGAAGAAGAAGAAGAAGAAGTATAAATGGTACAACTCCATTTGTCTTCTACAGCAGCTTTCAAATAAAACCTGTCAAAATGTTTGCCATTTTGGAAAGGATTAAGAAAACCTTGAATTACGCTATTTCTAAAGTGAAGCGACTATTTACGGTTTCAAATTACAAATAATGCATTAACAAACAAATGTACGGTTTAAACTGGTTGACAATCTAACACAATTGCAATAGTTGACATTTATTTCAATAGATTGGAAGATTTTGCATACAAAACTGTAATGCATAATGGTTTTGTCATATTAGCATTGGAATTATAAGGTAGATTTAAAGGTTCAGTCTTACATCTGCGTCCATATTATGTCCAAAATTATAGTGTTTTTCGCTACCACAAGGTACAGATGTTTTGCGTTTAAATGTGAGTTTAAAGATCTGATTGGATAGTTTTTCTAATAACAATGAATTTGTTCTAAAAATAGACCGGATTTACCGATATGTATTGACAAGCCGTCTGTGTTGTTATAAAATCTCGTAACTACGGCTTTATCGAAGCCGTAGTTACGATAATTTACAACAACACCGACGGAATACTATATCGCGAAAAACGTCCCACGCTTTGGCCGAGTTCACCACCAGTGCATGTGTCACCTGTTTTGGACCGTGCAGTGCAGTCGGCACACCTCGGGTGTTCCTGTGCTCTCAACATCCCTCGAAAAATATCAAGTTGTTGCGAATTCTGGAAGTGGTGTGGACCCAATTCGACGCCCACATCACAGTCATGGCACGTCCAAAAAAGGCGACCCATGCATCACATTTTTGACGTAATATGGAATCGGATTTGTATATGGCCAAGTTCTAAGACTGATATATACATGTACTAGTTTTGTGGCCGTTTTCAACAATGTTCGTGAATAATCTTACAGTTGGTCCACCTAATCAGCACGTAGTTTGGTGCTCAAGCTGTGATATGACGAAATATAGTACACATTGTATATACACGTACTGGCATTTAATCACATACAATATATTGCACTATGATGCGTCATAATCTGCATTTAGTCGGTTTTATTGCAAAACCTCGTTACTCCAGCTGGAGTTACGAGGTTTTGTAATAATACCGACGCCTTGTTTTCTTCGCATAGGTAGGACCCACAACCTGATTATTTCGTCATTTGTAAAAGGGTCGCGTATGAGCATTCATAAACCGGCGAGTTTTAGCCTATGAAATGTATATCCCGTGTGGTGTGTCGTATTCCAATATTCATTGAAAATTTTGAAAATTGAAACTTAAAACGGGTATTATGAATAAAGGCTACCCGTATATAGTTATTTTACTTAAAGCAATCGGGCCCATTCCTCTATTTTTCCATTCCCTAAAAATCATAAACGACAAAATGGAATCTAATAAAACATTTTTTGTAAAAGGAGAATAATATATCTAAAAGAAAATGGGAATCTGTTTTTCGTCAATATTTCCTTTGTTCTCAATGTTTTGATGGGGTCTTTTTAGGAACTTCAAAACCAAGTATTGCTTGGGAAAGAATTCAGGGGGAGATTCATTGGGTTTTATGCATAGTGCAGCAGTTTGCATTAGGACAGTGGGTAATCACGTTACCCAACAGTTTCAGAAAAGTTGCAATAGTTCTCTTAATATCTGACCAATTTGAAAACAGTGTGAAATATGGAAGGTGGGAAAACGCAAAGAATCGACTGAATTAGGTAGATTATTTAAAGATCAACTGATAAAAAAGTTATTTATGACCAACCAATATTTTCTGGGTCGTCAATAACTTTTAATCAGCTGATTTTCAAAAGTTAATTCGCATTTAGCAAATTCGGATGTTTTACCTCCTTCTCTGCTTCAAATTTTTCAGTCATAGATCTATATCGTTAGAATTATTGAAACATTTGTGACCCGTCAAGCTAAAGGGGACCTTATGTGAAATCCATAAAACAAAATTCGGAGAAATGAATCAGACTCCGCAGAGGTCAACCTGATATCATTTTTGTAAACTGAGCGTATAGAAATATAGGGCAACATTCTACTTTAATAAAAATTATATATTGGCGTTCTTTATAGAAGAGGCTTGGGAAAACTTTGAGGCAAAAGAACAAAATGCTGATAATCAGCATTTTCTGCTTTTGCCTCAATATTTTCTGTGATATTTTGTACATAAATCATATCGTTATTAATGTCCATTTTGTCGTCTGCAGCAGCTTTCAAATTGGATTACCCTAGAATATTGTCGTTTGGGAAAGGGTTATATAACCTTTTCCCAAACAACAACAGTTTGACTGTTCCATATCCAAACACTGCGCAGACTAAAAAAAACAATGTTACCTCAAATTGAAATTTTGTGTCTTATTGTATAGAAAGTTATGCTACATATGTCATCATTTTACCGTTTTTCGGAAGGAAAAAAAAATAATAAAAAAAAAAACGGTATTCATATACTGACTTAAAACTTTTTCAGATTTTCTTTCTGTTTATTTAGTGTTTTTCCCAATTTGGAAAATACGCGTTAAAACACTTAACTTCGCCGTTTGCAATTGCTTTTTTACGGAAACGTCTAAAAGTTTGATGCATTCTAAAGGGTAAATAATTGCAAAATTAAATAACAAAAAAAATCTACCCACCTTTTGAAATTATACCCGTTTACACAGTCAATTCCATTTTCAACTGAATGTTTTTGAATTATGTATCTTCTATTACTTCCTGAATTGGCTTAATAGGTTGGTTTTTGATTGGTCGATTTTGTGACATGCAATACCGGCTATTATTCCCCTATATAGATCATGATTTAAAGAATACCCATAACCCTTTCCAAAAGGAAGCCTTGTTTTACAGGTAGTATATGAAAAAGCATTAAGAAAAAAGAAAGTAATGCTACTAGCATAGACTTCTTTTCTCTGAATGCTTTCCATGTTATAAGATATAAAATGTGTACGTTTGGTAACAATTTTGAAGTTTTTCGTCTCTCCTTTCTTTCATTTAAAACTTGTTCACAATTTTGTCTTTTGGGAAAGGGTTAAAAATTCCTAGCATTATGTAAATTTTGGAGGTAACCCATGATTTTGTTTTTTCTATCAAATCTCAAGCTACAAGACAAAACCAACATTGTGAATATAAACGTTAAAGAGGAAAACGAGAAGTTGGTTTGAAGAGCATTTTTTTCCGTTCCCAAAATTTTTCCATAACATTCTCTATTGAAGTCGTGAAAACTAGGGCTTCTTTGAGAGAAATGCAGAGACTCATGCAACAACTTTAAACTTGTTTGGGTAAGGGTTAAGAATGCCAAACTGCATATTAGATTTTAAATATTCATATTGAAATCGGAAAAGGGTTACTGTATGCAATTTGAGAAAAGAATTGTTATAAACAAAAGGTATTGATCGTTTGATTTGTTTATTGAAATTATTGAAGGCTTTTGTATTATTGACATAACCAATGAATAATGCCAAAAGAAAACTTCCATCCGTAGGGCCTACACTCAAAGTAGGCGTTCTAAATTTGAAAGTCCTTATATATACTAAAGGCAAAAAGAAACGCAACAAAAATAAATTTGATCAAACGTTTTGTTTTTGTCTTTCTCAAAATCAACCTCATTCGAGTACTTTTTTCAATGCATAGTAAAACTTCATCATTTGACTTCCCATTGTGTCAAAATTTCATCAAGGTCACAGGTTGTACGTGCCATAAATATGCGTTTAAATGAGAGGGATTATTGATGTCAACGTTAAATGCGTTCTTGCACGCAATCCAATTTGACGTTAACAATTCCTGGCTTAAATGCGATTGTTGTACTGTCCATGAATAGCATCAACAGTTTTTCTCGATAAGGGAATTTGTTTCGGTAGGTAAAATAAACAAACGTTATGGTCGTGACGTTAGACGTTGACGACCGCTTTTTTTTGGCGACCGTAAGTTGTTCTATTCGTTCTAAGACGATATCTCATACAATATTTTGTCAACCGATGCACACGAAAGTCAGCAGCAATTGGGGGTAGAGATGTTCCATTAAACATCACAATTGCTATCGGACGACGTCTTTGAATAACTTGCAAAATGATATGAGGGATTAAATCCAAACGAAAATCATTGACTTTTGTCGAGTCGACGTGCATCTAAACAAATCAAAAGAGTTTTATGTAAAGTTTGGGTATTTAAAGGTTTGCACGTGCAAAAAGTGTAAACGTCTTTTTTGACATTATCTCAGAGGCTATACCGGTTCTAACGTAAACTCAAAGATCAAGATCAACATACAGTTCCCTGTAATAATTAGTAACAAGTTAGACTCAATAGCATAAAAGAATTAAGAGAAATAGCAAAGAATAGTTGTTGCGTTTCTTCTTTCCTCTAGTATAGTTTAAAGGGACATAGCATTCCAATTTCATTTTTTGGAAGTATGTCTTAAGGTATACAACCCATCATTAGCACATGAAAGCCAGAAATTTGAAAAGTCCCAGTAATTCCTAAACTATGTTTCATTTCCATTCCAAATACAAACATAAGCATTTTGAACGGTTTAGAATTTTGAATTAATGCATACTTATGGAAATATTTGACAAACTGTTTAAAATTACATCCCTTGCATATGAATAAAGAGTAAACTTATATTTGTAAATTATTTTCTTCTTGAAGCATAATTTTGAAATCCGACACGGTGAATCAACTTCTGTGAATTGTATTTACAAGTGTGTGTAATTTGATGCATTTCGTATAGCTAGAAAGTGGTGTTTTTAATGATGGGTCATATACCTTAATACAAAGATTGGTTATTCTAATGGGTAGAAATGTTATCATTTTTTGAAGTTGCTATTTATAAGCGAAAATATGCCTTTAAAGTTGGGACAGAAATGACAATTTTCATATAAATCTGAACTGTTGTCCACAACAGTTTGTTTAATTTCAGCACAAAATATATATTTCTCGTAAATGGTTCAATATTTTGGCTTAAAAATTTCAGGATGTTATAAGAAAATTTTGCTCTTTCAGATAAAATAAAAGAAAAAATTATGAAAAATAAATGTGAAATGTCACTTTAATAGTGGTAAAGGGTGGGAATGAGTGTCATTTTAGAAAAAAGATTGACAAACAAATGATAAGATCGACAATAAACAGACAGAACAAGAAATCACAATGACACAGAATAATCAAGACGGAATACAGACAGACAGAAATGGAGAGAGTGAGAGAGAGAGATGGGGAAAGATAGACAATGAGACATATAAAGAAATAAATGTCACAGGGTCTAAAAAGGATTCTTAAGTTAGTCCATCCCTAACGAGATTCATGCGTCGTCGGAATTATTCGGGTGACATTGTAAACATTCGGCGGTGTCCCAGAACGTTCCGCAACCGAATGTTTACGACGCCGCCCGAATACGTAACGAATGTTAAAGACGTCAACAAAAGATTCCGGCGTCGAGTGAATTTGGGGAAGACTACCTTAAAGTGACATTTCACATTTATTTTCCATAAACTTTACTTTTATTTCATCTAAAAATGCTCATTTTCTTATGAAAATTCTGAAAATTTCAAGCCAAAATATTGCACCGTTTACGAGAAATATATATTTTTGTGCTAAAATTAAACAAATTGTTGTGTACAACAGTTCAGATTTGCATTGAATTTGTCATTTCTGTCTCAACTTTAAAGACGTATTTTTGCTCATTAATAACATCTTCAAAAAACTGATAGTATTTCTTTACATTAGAATAAGCAATCTTTGCATCAAGACATGCTTTGAAATAGTGAAAATGAAATGTTATGTCCCTTTAATAGGGTTTAGGACTACCCTGTGACCCATCAGCCTATGCGTATAATATGCAGTGGAACCATGTTGCTCTCTAATGGCCAATGAAGAACAACATGGTTCTAGATCAGTCTGCGTGTATTCGCAGGCTGATCTGAACCATATTGATCTTAAGTGCTTGTCTCAGAGAAAATCATGCAAAATCCTTAAAATAGTCCACAAGCACTTTTCACCGATTTTGATGATTTTTGGCATGGTGAACTACCTATAGGCCAAATGTCCATTTGCAAAATATCTTGTCCATATCTCCATGGTTACATGTTTAATGGAGCGCCATCTATGTCAGGGACCTTAAATATAAGGACCTGACATTTTGACCAAAATTCCTGTCATTTTTAACCATTTTCAGCCAAGGAATTCAGATTTATCCCTATATGACAGTATAATACCATACCATTTACTGAAAGTAACTACTCCCTTCTTCTAATTAAAAGAAACAAATCAAGAAAATTATCTAATATACTGGAGTGATGTCCCCTATGTTGTAGGTACCCAATGCAATATTGCTGAATAAGCACTTTTTGGCTGTTTTCAAGGCATTAAATCTTCTAAGGTAGTGTTAATTGATAGTAATTATTTACATTTATGGATGGTCCTGCCTTTGGTTAACAAGTTAAAAAAATATCTAGCTTGGCCCGCCATAATCGTTACCATGGCAACGCATAGAATAGGGGCATTGTGGTGAAATTTTGAAATTCATTTTATTTCCTTACAAAACCACCCAAATATTGTAACAAAATATTTAACTACCAATTTTGACAGCCAATGATGTGTTTTATCACATACAAAAAAGTAAGCTCAAATAAGATGTACACAAACGGGTTATTTCCAAGATGGCCGCCAAAATCATTGAAATTCCCATAACTTTTGTACTGATAGTAACAGCAAAGTAAATTTGGTGTCTAACCCTATGTTTGTGGGGTCTAGGAATCTAATTCAGACATCCTTAATTAGATAAAACAAATATTTATTCAAATAAAGTGAGAACAAGAAGTCTCTGATGGCCTTCGGCTGCTCAACTGAGTGAGAAAAGTCAAATTATTTGCCTTATTTAGCCATTTTTAGCCAAGGAAATCAGACTTATCCCTTTATGCCAGGATAATACCTTACCATTTTCTGAAAGTAACTACTCCCTTCTCCTAATTTTAAGAAAAAAATCAAGAAAATTTACCTATATACTCGAGTTATGTCCCCTATGTTGTAGGTACCCAATGCAATATTGCTGAATAAGCACTTTTTGTCTATTTTCAAGGCCTTAAATCTACTAAGGTAGGGATAATTGATAGTAATTATTTACATTTATGGATAGTCCTGCCTTTGGTTAACAAGTTGAAAAAATATCTAGCTTGGCCCGCCAAAATCGTTACCATGGCAACGCATAGAATAGGGGCATTGCGGGGAAATTTTGAAATTCATTTTATTTCCTCACAAAACCACCCAAATTTTGTAACAAAATATTTAACAATCAATTTTGACAGCCAATGATGTGTTTTATCACATACAACAAAGTTTATTCAAAAATGATATACACAAACGGGTTATTTCCAAGATGGCCGCCAAAATGGCCGCCAAAAATCACTGAGTTTCCCATAACTTTTGTACTGATAGTACCAGCAGAGTAAATTTGGTGTCTAACCCTATATTTATAGGGTATAGGAATCTAATTCAGACATCCTGAATTAGATAAAACAAATATTTATTCAAATAAAGTGAGAACAAGAGGTCTATGATGGCCTTCGGCTGCTCAACTGAATTAGAAAAGTCAAATTATTTAGCCATTTTCAGCCATGGAAATCAGACTTATCCAACATGACAGTATAACACCATACCATTTTCTGAAAGTAACTACTCCCTTCTCCTAATAAAAAGAAACAAATCAAGAAAATTACCTAATATGCTCGAGTGATGTCCCCTATGTTGTAGGTACCCAATACAATATTGCTGAATAAGCACTTTTTGGCTGTTTTCAAGGTCTTAAATCTTCTAAGGTAGGGTTAATTGACAGTATTTATTTACATTTATGGATAGTCCTGCCTTCGGTTACCAAGTTAGAAAAATGTCTTGTTTGATGCGCCAAAATAGTTGCCATTGCAACACATGGAAAGGGGGTAGTGTTGGGATATTTTGAAATTCATTTTATTTCCTCACAAAACCACCCAAATTTTGTAACAAAATATTCAACAATCAATTATAACAGCAAATGACATGTTTTATCACAAACAAAAATAAGCCCAATATGATGTACAGAAACGGGTTATTTCCAAGATGGCCGCCAAAAACTGAATTTCCCATAACTTTTGTACTGATAGTACCAGCAGAGTAAATTTTGTGTCTAACCCTATGTTTTTTTGGGTCTAGGAATCTAATTCAGACATCCTTAATTAGATAAAACAAATAACTATCAAAATAAAGTGAGAACAAGAGGTCTTTGATGGCCTTCCGTTTCTCACCTATGTGTCCCCTATGTTGTAGGTACCCTCTGCAACTTGTTAACCAAAGGCAGGACTATCCATAAATGTAAATAATTACTATCAATTACCCTCTGCAATGTTGCCATTGCCATGGTAACAATTATTACAGACCAAGCTAGATATTTTGAACTTGGTAATCGAGGGAAGGGCTATCCATAAATTTAATAAAACACTATTAATTAACGCTACCTCTGAAAACCTAAGCCTGAAGTTAAGGCCTTGAAAACAGCCAAAACTGATTATTCAACAATATTGCAGAGGGTACCTAGAACATAGGGGACACCATTCAAGTATATAAGGCCCTTTCCTTGGTCAAATAAAGGATGGGAGTAGTTACTTTCAAAAAAAGTATGATATTACACTGTTATATAGGAAAAAGTCTGATATCCTTGGTTGAAAATGGCTTGTTAAGGCAAAATAACTTGACTTTTCTCACCTAGGTGAGAAACGGAAGGCCATCAAAGACCTCTTGTTCTCACTTTATTTTGATAAATCTTTGTTTTATATCATTTATTATGTCTGAATTAGATTCCTAGACCAAAAAACATTGGGTAAGACACCAAATTTACTCTGCTGGTACTATCAGTACTAAAGTTAAGGGAAATTCAGTGATTTTGGCGGCCATTTTGGCGGTCATCTTGAAAATAACCCATTTCTGCCATGGTAACGATTTTGGTGCCCCCAAACGAGACATTTTTCTAACTTGGTAACTGAAGGCAGGACTATCCATAAATGTAAATAAATACAGTCAATCAACCCTACTTTAGAAGATTTAAGGCCTTGAAAACAGCCAAAAAGTGCTTATTCAGCAATATTGCATTGGGTACCTACAACATAGGGGACATCACGCGAGTATATTAGGTAATTTTCTTGATTTGTTTCTTTTAATTAGGAGAAGGGAGTAGTTACTTTCAGAAAATGGTATGGTATTATACTGTCATATAGGGATAAATCTGATTTCCTTGGCTGAAAATGGCTAAATAATTTGACTTTTCTCACTCAGTTGAGCAGCCGATGGCCATCATAGACCTCTTGTTCTCACTTTATTTGAATAAATATTTGTTTTATCTAATTTAGGATGTCTGAATTAGATTCCTAGACCCCACAAACATAGGGTTAGACACCAAACTTACTCTGCTGGTACTATCAGTACAAAAGTTATGGGAAACTCAGTGATTTTTGGTGGCCATTTTGGCAGCCATCTTGGAAATAACCCGTTTGTGTACATCATTTTTAAAATAACTTTGTTGTATATGATAAAACACATCATTGGCTGTCAAAATTGATTGTTAGATATTTTGTTACAATATTTGGGTGGTTTTGTGAGGAAATAAAATTAATTTCAATTTCCCCACAATGCCCCTATTCTATGCGTTGCCATGGTAACGATTTTGGCGGGCCAAGCTAGATTTTCTTTTCAACTTGTTAACCAAATGCAGGACTATCCATAAATGTAAATAATTACTATCAATTAACTCTACCTTAGAAGATTTGAGGCCTTGTAAACAGCCAAAAAATGCTTATCCAGCAATATTGCATTGAGTACCTACAACATAGGGGACATAACTCGAGTATTAAAGTGAATTTTCTTGATTTTTTTCTTTAAATTAGAAGAATGGAGTAGTTACTTTCAGAAAATGGTAGGGTATTATCCTGGCATATAGGGATAAGTCTGATTTCCTTTGCTAAAAATGGCTAAATAAGGCAAATAATTTGGCTTTTCTCACTCAGTTGAGCAGCCGAAGGCCATCAGAGACTTCTTGTTCTCACTTTATTTGAATAAATATTTGTTTTATCTAATTAAGGATGTCTGAATTAGATTCCTAGACCCCACAAACATAGGGTTAGACACCAAATTTACTTTGCTGTTACTATCAGTACAAAAGTTATGGGAAATTCAATGATTTTGGCGGCCATTTTGGCGGCCATCTTGGAAATAACCCGTTTGTGTACATCTTATTTGAGCTTACTTTTTTGTATGTGATAAAACACATCATTGGCTGTCAAAATTGGTAGTTAAATATTTTGTTACAATATTTGGGTGGTTTTGTAAGGAAATAAAATGAATTTCAAAATTTCACCACAATGCCCCTATTCTATGCGTTGCCGTGGTAACGATTATGGCGGGCCAATCTAGATATTTTTTCAACTTGTTAACCAAAGGCAGGACTATCCATAAATGTAAATAAATACTATCAATTAACACTACCTTAGAAGATTTAATGCCTTGAAAACAGCTAAAAAGTGCTTATTCAGCAATATTGTATTGGGTACCTACAACATAGGGGACATCACTCCAGTATATTAGATAATTTTCTTGATTTGTTTCTTTTAATTAGAAGAAGGGAGTAGTTACTTTCAGTAAATGGTATGGTGTTATACTGTCATATAGGGATAAATCTGAATTCCTTGGCTGAAAATGGTTAAAAATGACAGGAATTTTGGTCAAAATGTCAGGTCCTTATATTTAAGGTCCCTGACATAGATGGCGCCCAATAAAACAGGTATCCATGGAGATATCGACAAAATATTTTGCAAATGGACGTTTCGCCTATAGGTGGTTCACCATGCCAAAAATCATCAAAATCGGTGAAAAGTGCTTGTGGACTGTTTTGCATGGTTTTCTCTGAGACAAGCACTTAATTAGCACTCTCCCTAAGGATCATGCAGAAGGTTAATAGTGACTACTCTCAGAAATCATTCATTTTACCTTCATTTAATCAGAAATGTTGAAAAGCTTGCAAAATTAAGAGAGTTCCTTTTTTCTGACAGCCGTTGCCATGGAAACCAAAAAATAATATTTTCCGGAGATTGGATGAAAACCCCTGAATGAAAATGGGGAAATTAACATTTTTGAGGTTGGTGTTTAAGACATGAAAATTGTTTAGATTGTCTGTTCTATTATTATTCTATCAAGTATGACACAAGGTGCATTTGTTTTTGTATTGAAAAATCAAAAATATATTTTACATTATGTTGCATAGCAACCGAAGTTCCATCACTGAAATCAAATTTTCAATTTTCAAATTTTTGACATTTTCAAACCAAATTATCTTCTAACAGCATCCTTGTATATGAAGAATACATATGGTTTCTAAGTAACAAACTCTTGTTTTCAAAAGTTCAAGAATAAAATCTTGGAAAATGTTTCTATTTTTTGTAACCATAGCAACCAAAACATGGAACCGTCACAAAATTTACAAAAAATGACATTTTCAGACCTAAAAATCTTTGAAGAACAAAGGTGAATATGAAAAATATATACAATATATAAATGGCCAGAACTTGCTTTTAAGAAGCAAAGAACAAAATAACTCAAAATGTTTACTTTTTTTGTAACCATAGCAACCAAAAAATGGAAATGTCACCAATTTTACAGAAAAATGACATTTTCAATCACAAATATCTCATAAAAGTAAAGATGAATATGAACAATACCTATAGTGCATAAATGATCAATCCTTGTATTTTAAAAGACAAGAATAATTTAACTCAAAATGTTTCTAGTTTTTGTAACCATGGTAACCAAATGATAGCACCATCACCGATTTGACAAAAAATGACATTTTCAAATTGAAATATCTCCTTACAGCAAAGTTGATTATGAACAATGAATATACTGTCTAATTGGTCATCACATGCATTTTAACAGAAAAGAATAAAATAATTCAAAACGCTTCTATTGTTCGTCACCATGGCAACCGAAGGATTGTAATGTCACCAATTTAACAAAAAATGATATTTTCAAACCAAATTTTCTTCTTTCAATAAAGTTAAATATTAACAATGCATGTGGTACCTTAATGGCAAGTAGTTGTTTTTAAACAGCCATTAATAAGATAACTCAAAATATATCTAATTCTTGTAACCATGGCAACCAAATGATGGTACAATCACCAATTTTTACAAAAAAAAAATGACATTTTCATACCAACATATCTCCTGACAACAAAGGTGAACATGAACAATGCATATAGTGCCTTAATGGCAATCACTTGTTTTTAAAAAGCTAATATCAAATTAATTAAAACGTCTCTGCTTTTCGTAACCATGGCAACAAAACCATGGAACTGTCAGCGATCTAGTAAAAATTATATTTTCAAACCATCTTATCTCATGGCTTCAGAGATGAATATAAACAAAGTATATGTTGCTATATTGTCTTATTTATGCTTTTTAAATACCAAGGAAAAATGACAAAATGTTTATAATTCTTGTTACCATGGTAATCATGCTATTAAACTATCAACGATTTTACAAGGAAACAACCAAAAACGACTTTTTCCAATATAATTATCTCCAAATCAAAACATGTATAAAACATAATTACGTCGCCTTAATTGTAATCAATTGTTTTGTAAATACAGAGAATTAAGAAAAACTCAAAATGTTTCTTTTTGTTGTAACCATGGCAACAGAAATCAGGAACTATACTGAATTATCTCCTTATAATAAAGGCGCCTATTTTCAATGCATATGTTGCATAAGGCTTTATAATACTCTTTTTATACCCCACCTACGAAGTAGAGGGAGGTATATTGGTCTCACCATGTCTGTCTTTCTGACCGTTCATTTCCGTGTTCTAAGTCAACAACTAGTGGACCTAGGATGATGAAACTTTAGACAGCTGTTGCCCATGACCCAAGAAGGTGCCCTGTGCTTTTTGGGTTACCAAGGGCAAAGGTCAAAGTCACATTCGGGCTTTGTTTTAAATCCGTTTTCCGTGCTCTAAGACAAGAACCGGTTGGCCTAGGATCATGAAACTTCACACAGTTGTTGCCCATGACTCAAGAAGTAGAGGAGGTACACTGATTTTGCCATGTATGTCTGTCTGTCCGTCCGGCCATCCATCCGTCTGTCCATCCGTAGACTTTTTCGTTTCCGTTCTCTAGCCTAAGAACCGTTTGACCTAGGATCATGAAGCTTTACACAGCTGTTGCTCTTAACCCAAGGAGGTGCCCTATTGCTTCTGGGTCACGAAGGTCAAAGGTCAATGTCACAATTGGACTTTGTTTAAAATCTGTTTCCTAGTTCCAACTAAAGAATATCTTGACCTATAGCACTTTCTCAGTGACAAGGCGCTGGTGAGGGGTATTTGTCTGCTTTGTGTTAGTTCTAGTCTTATTTAAAGTTAAATTAATGTTACTCAGAATATCTTAGATTTTAGTAACCATGGCAAACAAACTATATTTCTGTTAGCAATTTGTTTAACAAAACTGTGACGAGATGTTTGTGTATGCAGGACCTAAGATCTTATTGCTTAAATTATGTCAATTTTCCATTTTTACCAATTATGTCACTTTGGTTACCATGGATACCATGAATCTGAAACATTTTTGACTTTTTACTGTTTTATGCAGAACATGGTGAATCAGTTTATAAAGCCTGTGCTGAAACTTTGTATCCTAGCTTTGTTGTTAGGGAAAGATTATCAGAAAGTTTATATAGTAGCGAGAATGCAAAATATAGTTCTTATACATTGCCATGTTTACCAGATGAATAAAACAACTTGAGTATGAAAGTTTTTTTCCCATTTAGAAGGCATATAATAATTCTATGCATCTTAACTGGATCTAAATCAATCCACACAACATTTTCCCTTAAATTGCGCTTACAAATGAGGAAAAACTGATTTCATGCTTTGTGGTGCTATTCATGTTGCCATGGAAACCATATTCAAAATCAAAATCAAACATGCTAGTGTTCACATTTTCTGGTTTGTACTGACTTTTCAAATATCATATTGATTTATGCCTATCTAAATGTGTTTGTTTGCAGCTTTAATTATGTCAGTTTTCCATTTTTTTTACTAATTCTATGTTACTTTGGTTACCATGGATACCTGGAATCTGAATCATTTTGCATGTTTTTATTTTTTTCATTTGGGACATGATACATCAGTTTATATTCCCAATGCTGAAACGTTGTATCTTATTCATGCTGTTACCAGATAATCTTAACAGAAATTTGCTAAGTTCATCTATCAAAAATGCAAAATACAGCCTGTGTTTGTTGCCATGGTTACAATATGAATGAATAACTGTAGTATATTTTTTTCCATTTTGTAGGCATAATATGATAGAGTAGCTTAAAAGATCTCACTTCATTCTACAGATTCCCTTCAACTTTGCTTTAAAAATAAGCAAAAATGTGATTTTATGCTTTTTGGTTGATTTTGTGTTGCCATGGAAACCAAATTGAGAAAAAAGTCAGATTCATAGTGTACACATGTATATGTTTGTATCAATGCTTAAAATAGCATATTAATTCACTCCAGTTTTTACGTGTTTGTTTGCAATCGTATGACTTGAATTTTGTCAATTTTCCATTTTTACTAATTCTATGTCATTTTGGTTGCCATGGATACCATGAATCGCTAACATTTTCGACTTTTTTTTATTTTATCAGTTAGGCAATGAATCATCGGTGTATACTCCCAATGGAGAAACTTTGTATCCTAGCCATGCTGTAAGGAAAAAATTGAACAAAAATTTGCTCTGTTCATATAGTAGCAAAAATGCAATCCATAGCCTGTGTTTGTTGCCATAGATACCAAATATATCAAATAACTTGAGAATATTTTTATTTTTCATTTTGTAGGCATAACATGAAAGGGTGTTTCTATGCTTAAATTATATCACTTCACTCAGCATTATTTCCTTCGTATATGCTTTTAAAATAAGCAAAAAATGTGATTTTACGCTTATTTGTTGTTTTCGTGTTGCCATGGAAGCCAAATCGAGAAAGAAAAATAAAAATTCTAATGTGCACATTTGCAGAATTGAAACAATGCTTTGAATAACATATTAATTAATGCTAGTTTTTATGTGTTTGCTTGCAATTGTATGGCTTAAAACATGTCAATTTTCCATTTTACTAATTCTATGTCACTTTGGTTGCCATGGATACCATGAATTTGCAACATTTTTCACCTTTTTATTTTATCATTTAGGCAATTTACCATCGGTGTATACTCCCAAGGGAGAAACTTTGTATCCTAGCCATGCTGTAATAAAAAAAAGAACAAAAATTTGCTCAATTCATTTAGTAGCAAAAAGGCAATCCATAGCCTGTGTTTGTTGTCATAGTTACCAAATAAATCAAATAACTTGAGAATATTTTTATTTTTCATTTTGTAGGCATAACATGAAAGGGTGTTTCTATGCTTAAATTATATCACTTCACTCAACATATTTCCTTCATATATGATTTTAAAATAGGCAAAAAATGTGATTTTACGCTTATTTGTTGTTTTCGTGTTGCCATGGAAACCAAATCGAGAAAGAAAAATCAAAATTCTAGTGTGCACATTTGCAGGTTTGAACCAATGCTTAAAATACCATATTAATTAATGCAGTTTTCATCTGTTTGTTTGCAATTTTATGGCTGAAAACATGTCAATTTTCCAATTTTACTAATTCTATGTCACTTTGGTTACCATGGTTACCATGAATCTGAAACATTTTTCAATTTTTTATTTTTTCAATTACGACATGAGACATCAGTGTATATTCCCAATGTTGTAACCTTGTATCCTAGCCATGCTGTTAGGAGATAATTTGAACAGAAAATTGCTAATTTAATATGGTAGCGAAAATGCAAAATACAGCCTGTGGTTGTTGCCATGGCAACATATTATGTGAAATTATTTTCGCTTTTCCATTCGTGAAATTTGTAGTTAACATAAGCATAAAAGTTCTGAATCAGAAAAACTCATTGTGTATCAAAGGGTAAATATATACTAATATCTTTAAAATGTACATTTTTCCTTGTTTCAAAAACAGGAAATCTTGCCTTTGGGGAGAAAATCTTTCTCTGACCGTTGCCATGGTAACGGCACAGCTAGAGCACTTTCCTTTCGGCTTTTGAACTTTTATGACAATAGGAATCAATTGGGCAAGCAATTTTTTCAATTCTGAAAAAGTCACTATTAACCTTTTCTATAGAGCCTGCATGATTCTTAGGGAGAGTGCTAATTAAATGCCTGAAGTGCTCTTTGTCCATAACCCGGCTTGACTAGACCATTTAGACAGTGGCGGATCTAGACAAACAAACAGACTCAACCACTAGAACTTCAAACAAATTCTAAAAAAGTTCTGGAATGTGAAATGTCCCCAATTTTGGATATATCTAATTTAAAATTGTACGTATTTACGTCGTATTTGTTAAAGTGCAAAAGCATCCTCATATACCGAGAAAGGAAGGCAATATAAACGGGTATTTAACCCTTTCACAAACGGCAAAAAATTGGATTGGGCTGTTCAAATTCAAAGATGTGTGCAGACGACAAATCAGTTACACTAATTATAGCAGTTGAGGTTGTATGATACTGATCTGGTACAAAAAATGTTTTGGAAAAGGAAAAATGCTGATCATAAGCATCCCTTCTTTTCTCTTAATTATCGTATCCGTCAAAAAAGCATCGTATGGGAAATGGTTGAATTATTTCGGGAATTTTAGTCCATCCTTTGAGGAAAAAATACGATTTTTCTAACAACATTTTTGAATAGATGTTTGACCATTTCCTAAATAATTTCTGCTTCTAGCTACCAAATGGATGTTGATGAATATTGAATTAGTGCACAATGTAGTTCAGTGAATATTGGGACAAAATGAGAAAACCCTAATTATTATGTTGTGTAGTTTCATGTCATGTACAATGGGTCAGTAGCCTTAGTATTGATTAACCCTTTCCCAAACGGCAGAATTTTAGGGTGATCCACTTAAAAAAATTGCCACAAATAACAAAATGAATGTTATTAAAGATAAGATTTGTGTAAATTATGACACAGAAAATATTGATACAAAAGGAGAAACTGCTGGTTACCAGCAGTTTCTTCTTTTTTTTTCAATATTTTCCCAAGCTTTTTCTTTTAGTAACGTCAAAACCAGGTCTTGTTTGGGAAAGGGTTAAACTCGTGTATTGTATTCCACATTTATTTTTTCATAAATTTTACTTTTAATTTTATCTGAAAGAGCAAGTTTTCTTATGAAAATTCTGAAAAATTCAAGCCAAAACATTGAACCGGTTACGAGAAATACATGTATATAATTATTTTTGTGCTAAAATTAAACATTTTTTTGTTGTGAACAACAGTTCAGATTTATATAGAATTTGTCATTTCTGTCTCAATCTAAAAGGCGTATTTTTCGCTTATAAATAAGAACTTCAAAAAAAAAAAAAAAAACTGATAGCATTTCTACGCATTAGAATAACCAATCTTTGCATCAAGACATACATTAAAAAAATAAAAATTTTAATGGTATGTCCCTTTATTTTAGGAATGTCAAAACCAGGCCTTATGGGGGAAATGTCTAAGACAGAAAATTTGATGAAGTGACGCTAGTGTCCCAACATTATCAAATCGTCGATTGGAGGTCAAAACCTCGTAACTCCAGCTTATTCAAGCTGTAGTTACGAGGTTTTGACCCCCACTTACGATATTCAGCAATCATCAGCTACATCCACTAAGACAATAAGCCAGGACCTGAAAGACGAGCATTATATAGCATGTAAGACTAAATTTGTGACCCATCACGCTAAAAGGGGCCTTATAGGAAGTCTTTAAAATATCGACCCTAGTCAGTCTGCGCAGTCCGCAGCCAGACTAGGGCCGATAATTTTCACTTTTATGTAATTTTCTAAATCTGGAATGTTTCCCTTACCTTACGATATGTTCATTTGTCGCATACAGTTGACTAGTTGACCTGTGATGAGTCTGAATTTGGCTTTTTTGGACTTCGGACAAGGTCCCTTTTAGCTTGACGGGTCACCAATATAGATCCAATACCCATGTAAGGTCGAAATTTTCGTCCTAAAAGTTGGAAAAGGGGTGAAATGGAATTCGTTGGGGTATGACGAAAATATACTATAATATTACACAAATACCGCGATGTTGCGTTAATTGCTACAATCTAAATCATTTCAATTTATTCTCAAATAAATCACGACTGGAAATCACGTGACACAATACGAGTAATATGAGAAAATCGTCAATAACTTTTTTTAATGTTAGACCAATTTTAATTCAATTTTGAAGCATGGAAGGTGGAAAAATGCCGGGAATGAAATGGATGTGGTAGATATTTCAAAAATCAGTTGATAGAAAGTTATTGACCAAACTTTTGGTTGGTCATCAATATCTTTTTCATCGGCTAATTTTAAGAAGATCCTTAGCATTCATTAAACCTGTAGCATTTTTATACCTTCTCAGCTTAAGGTTTACGAACTGAGAATGAAAACACCACTTTCTAGCTATACAAAATACATCACATTACACACACTTGTAAATACTCTTCACATAAGTTGATTCACCATGCCAGATTTCAAGATTATGCTTCAAGAAGAAAATAATATACAAATATTATTTTACACTATATTCAGATGCAAGGGAGGTAATTTTGAACATTTTTGTCAAATATTTCCATAAGTATGCATTAATTCAAAATTCTAAACCATACAAAATGCTTATGTTTGTATTTGGAATGGAAATGTAACACATTTTGGGAATTACTGGCACTTTTCAAATTTCGCCTCTGGCTCTGCATTTCATTCTCAGTTCGTAAACCTTAATTTTGGTAACTTTGGCGCATATTAACCCATTACCACACAGTAGCTCTTTTTATAACTCCTCACAAGATAGATCTAATGATTTTGGAAAACATCATGGAAAATGAAGAAATTGCTTGAGAAAAGCAATTTCTTCATTTCCACAAGGTTTTCTACTTATTAAAAAATGTAAAAATTCATTCACTTGAAATTGTCGTCTGCATCATCTTTGAATTTGGAACAGTCTAAATTTTCGTTGTTTGGTAATGGGTTAACAGGCTCATCGAAGATTTTCTGAACTTGTTGTGTCACGTGAATCCCTGCTATGTAAATAGAGCGCACTAAGCACAATTTAGAATGATCTGGGATTTTTTCATAAGATGGCAAGGTCGATGGCTTGAAATAGACCAGTGTCAATAGTATGAAATTTTGTTTGTTAGCAATTTCTTCTTTTCTCTCCATATTTCCCGATCAATTTGTACAAGAGACGTAAAACCAGAAACTTGTAATATCAACGGTCGTACGCCACATTTACCTTGATGATTTCTCGTCTGATTCGGTCGAAATATCGTGGTGTTTACGGACCGAAAGTCATGCACGGATCCAAACATTTTTCCCAGAGGGGAGGGACGTTCTTTTCCGCGGCACATGAAAAATTCCTCAAAAATCACTTTGGTAAGCCTTTTGTGCAAGTTCGAGGGGGACCAACCCCTGGATCCTCGCATGACCGTCATGTATTGGAAAGGGTAATGTCAAGAAAATGGAGGACAGAAATCGGAGACATTTGTCCTAGATTAAAGACAGGAACGTGACTTACAAGGAAGAAACCCCGAATATCAAATAATTAGGTATTGATTCATCACGCGAGACAAAAACTTTATTTGGACCTTGCCCAAAAATTAACCCACCCCCCTTTAACCCTTTCCTGAACGACAAATGTTTGGGTGTTCCACTTCTAACGCTGCTGAAGACAGCAAATGGATGTTGATAATGATGAAATTTATGTATGATATAGCATAGAAAACATTGCGGCAAAAGGAGAAACTGCTGGTTATCTGCAGTTTCTTCTTTTGCATCAATGTTTTCCCAAGCCTTTTCAATTAGGTACGTCAAAACCAGGTCTTGTTTGGGAAAGGGTTAAAATCATAGACGGGAAAGAAGAAAATGTTGCATGATCTAATATGTACTTTTGGCTAGATCTATTTCTTAAACGTTTTTTTTTTAAATAAAGTTACCGAAACGAAACATTTAGATTGATTGGGCAGTACTTAATGGAAAAGCAAAACCCACAAGTTTACCAAATTTATAATAATCATAAATAAGCATTGTTTCGTATTACATAACACACTTTGAATAATACGAAAATATCAGTAGACAAACCAACATTATCCAACAACGGCCACCTCTTGGTTTCCTCTGAAATGTGAACAAATTGTCCGCCAAACTTTAAATGCTTAGAAGCAAGGAGATGGAAAAAGGTCCCTAAAAGCTTTTTGGACCGAACGTGATTCCTGATCAGCCTGCGTATACAAGCAGTCCGATCAGGAACTATTTCGTTCTACAATAGCTTGTTCATGATATGTAGCAAACGTAGATTTAGCTCAGCGTGGACCCTCATTAGTCTACATTTGACCAAGATCATGTCACGAAACACAGTTGTCGAAAATGCTTTAAGAGCTTTTTTCCAGGCCACAGCTGATTCTTCTTAAATATTTCAAACAGGCCTACATGTACGACATTTAGGTCTACCTCCATGGTAACTCGGTTCAAGGAGATGATCATTTATGTGTATTGTCGAAAAAGAAATGAGTAAGATTCTAGATCCACATACAAAAATGATGTTAAACACGTTTTTGGACAACATGTGGTTGCGTTTTACAGACCCTCAAGACCCATTTAAGGTATCCAAACCCTCAAAATCACCAAAGAGCCAGGGGCAAACTTTGAACAGTCCAAATAATTCCTAAACTGTGGTACATTTCCATTCCAAATACAAACATAAGCATTTTGCACGGTTTAGAATTTTGATTTAATGTATACTTATGGAGATATATGACAAAATGTTCAAAATTACCTCCCTTGCATATGAATATAGAGCAAAATAATATTTCTAAATAATTTTCTTCTTGAAGCATGATCTTGAAATCCGGCACGGTGAATCAACTTTTATGAAGTGTATTTACAAGTGTGCGAAATTTGATGCATTTCGTACGGCTAGAAAGTGTTGATTTTTTTCAGGTTCTGTAAACCTTAATGCAATTTTTGGCCTAAACGTTTCGTAGGAGGGTAGAAGGACAAAACACAACCTGTATTCTTTAATCAGACTGACCTCAGATGTAGCAAAATACAGCCGACACTCGTTATCTCGACATCGGATAAGTCGAAATTCCGCTTAAGTCGAAGTGATAGTCAAGTATACTCAACATATGGATATCAAAATGAATTCCGTAACAAATACAGCCATTGAAATTTAGTAGGAAAAGGAGAGAGATTGCTCGTTTCGAGCAATTTCTTTCCTTTTCCTACTATATTTCAATAATGGACATATATGATGCCCATCAGAAATGGTTAGAAAACGTTTTCATAAAAAATAATCAAAATCGGATGAGTCGAACTCCGGATATGTCGATGTATTTTGACTGTCCCTCTGACTTCGACACAACGAGTGTCGACTGTACTTACTTAATTTCACACATCGGATAAAGATCAGCATCACAATCATAATCTCCCCATTCGTACGTGGATTCCGTGCCAGCACAGTCCTCGTGTCCACCGTTCGGCTGGCCGGGTCGCCAACTCGTGAACGTGGGTATTGTGTTAGAGTCCATCCACCGCCACTCTCCTTCAACCATCTCATCAGATAAACCCAACCAGAAACAGTCCGCTGCAAAATAAATCAATAGATAAATGAATACATAAATAGATGAGCCAAAATCAGGAAAAACGTCATTTAAGGCATTTGAGAACAACCTCGATCCAGATCAGCCTGTGCATACGCACAGTCAGATCAGGATCCATGCTGTCCTCAAATAGCTTCTTAATGACTTGTAAGAAAGCAGCCTTGATCCTGATCAAACTGCTCTTAGGTACATGCTGATCTTGAAATATAGCTGTCTCAAATGCTATAACGGTCGATTTTCAAGATCCTGGCTCAAATAAATAAATATTGAATCTGTCACATCACCAAAACAGTATGTGATGTCACGCTCGTGATCGATTCTTAAAACTGCGCCTTTTCTGTACTCTGTCTGAGTATGCTAAATTCATATACCATGTTAGAATAAGTTTAAAAACGTTTAGTTCACAAACGGGCATTGATAGCTCTTAATTGCTGACATGATATTCCATCACTATCATGTTAATGTTTCAGATCTAGGAATTGAATATATTTTCCTAATGGTCATACCTTTTAAACTGCTGATAAAGTCCATAACAAAGCGGTTTTCGTGTATATCGTCAATGTGCACCATAGTGGCTCCAAAATGTTCGCAGTAATGCTATAAATGAAAATGAAATAATAAGGCACATAATATTTGTCTATGACAAAAAAGTTGAAATTGGAACAAAGTCTTCATTTCTGTGAACGAAATACAGGGAGTGATCAAATAATATTTTCCTGTTTTGGTGTAGAAAATGGTCATAAAATACAGTGGACCTATCTTACGAAAGTAATAAAAAGAAAATAGTGACATGTGATAGAATGTTAATATTGGAAAATCTCACCAGTGTTTCAGAAAATCGCATCCTTGTACCATGTCCGAATAAATAACAAGATCCATTGTTTGCGACCCAGCCGTCCATGCATGGTGTCAGGTTGGGTATAAATGTTCCTAAAACAAGTAATTTTTCTATACATGTACCTTTAAAATTACGCAACAATCAAATTGAGTTGCCGATACATTCGGCTCGTCCAATTATTTGGTCTGTGCGAAAACTCCATTATTGCGGTATATAAGAACCTAAAAGGAATAGATTCTGGGGTGCAATTTCCTTGTAGAACGACTATTCGTTGTTCTCTTATATCATTTCTGCTAACTCAACAATACCTCTCTTCACAAGTCAAAAGTAGAGGCTTGGCTTGCGAAGATGAACAAAAGAGAGGTATTAACCTTGTGTACAGACCAACATAACTGCTAAAAGCGTCAGAATTCTAACATCAAACACAGAAATTGCCATTCTGTGATTGTTGTTGTAGTTATTCTTGTTTCTATATGCCTAACTTTGTCCAATGATCTCCACAATAATAGTTCCTTTGAAGTTTGATGTTATATTACTATAGATAAGAATGTGTTACGTTAGTTTATTTCGTCCGTATCTGACCTTTTATCCCTTTCCCAAACAAGACCAGGTTTTGACGTCCCTAATAGAAAAGGCTTGGGAAAACATTGAAGCAAAAGAAGAAACTGCTGTAACGATGGTTACCATTATTTTCTTTTTTAACTCAATATTTTGTACTGAAATATATATCAACAGAACGGTTCGGAGATGGTTAAGTCAACAATGTCAATTGATCAGAATGCATTAGTGGCACATATTTGGCATTATATGTAGACCCCTTTTTGGTGCTTATAATAAGAAACATTGGCAACGATGAAGATGCAGTTTGAATGCAAGGAATGGTCGGTCGGTTATTTAAACTATTCCCACACATTGACGCACCAAAAGATAATGGCTTCGGAAAACATTGTGGAAAATGAAGCAATTGCTTGTAACAAGCAATTTCTTCATTTTCCACAAACACTTTCTACCCAGAAACACTAAAAAATGTATGGTTTCATTTACTTGAAATTGTTGTCTGCAACATCTTTTAATTTGAACATGACTAAAATCTTGCCATCTGGTAATGGGATAATCAATGATACCGCAACCACAACATAGCGCTTGCAATACGGCATCAATAATCTCACTCCCTGACGAAAAATAATGGCCCAATTTGAAAACTGTTACATACGGCATAGTTGATATCATTGAAAAGAGAATATGAGAATAATAGAGAAAATTATTGGGGCAAAAAGTAGAAAATTTACTCTTTTGCATTAATGTTTTACAACGCATTTGCTACTACAGAAATCACAACCAGGACATGTTTGGGAAAGGGTTAACCAATCGCTGCTGTCTATGATTGATTATTGCTAATTCTTGTTTCCTCTCAATGTTTTCCCAAACAACCTCTTTAAATGACAACCTATGGATTGCTTAGATTTCGAAATCCATATTCTTGATAATTAACCCATTACCAAACAAGAAAATTTTAGGGTGCTCCACATTCATAGAAGCTGAAGACGACAATTTCAAGAGAATAAATTAAAAATTTTGTTGTCTTTTTGGGTAGAAAACATTGTGGGAAATGAAGAATTTTCTTGTCACACGCAATTTCTTCATTTTCCACTAAGTTTTCCTGAACCATTTTCTCATCGGGAGTCAAAAAGAGTCACTGTGTGGTAACGGGTTTATGGTCGTTTGGTAAAAGATACAATGAACACCACAAACAGCCAACTTCTTACGTACGAAAGTTTTATTTTGCTACATTAAATGACAAACAATATCAACTGTAATCTTCATCCAACTACCTCTGCCCCATTCAATCCAAGACTGAAATGAAAAGGAAATAAATCAGATACGTCGTCGCTTTTCTTATAAAAGAAACTCGTCATCGAGAAATACTTACATGTATTTGGATACTTTTCTTTGTTTCCTCTATCAGATAATACGGAAGCATTTTCTATGCAGTTAACACTATTTCACGGTACGTTCGGCTGATTTTCGGCTGACAACAAGGATGTTGATAAGGATATGAATTGTGTGCTCTCAGACCTAGAAAATATTGGAACAAAATGGAGAAATGCTTATTCCAAGCATTTACTTATTTTGTCTCAGTATTTTCCCAAGCCTTTTTTACCATTACCAGGTCAAAACAAGGTCTTTTTGGGAAAGGATTGAATATAAAGCAGCATGTTTGTCATCGTATCGAAAGATCGGGGGCTTATTGATTTACTCGTGTCTGTTTGTCTGTCAGTCCGTCCGTCTGTCCGTCTGTCTGCATCTCTTTCCGAAAACATAAAATTGACCAGTTCGGGGGTATATTGTTTCACAAACATAACTTGTTTCACCATGTAACCATTATGTTTAACATTGGCCTCGATCGACGACCTTACACGCAAGAGAGGTTTATATATCGTATATAAAAAAGCATTACCACAAATTGCAACGCAAACTCGATTCACTCAAATAAATAAGCATAAGTCTTGTTCTATAATAATTATACTGGTTTTACCAATTTCACATGATAAATCGTCGATGTTGTTATAAAATCTAGTAACCACGGCTTCAATCAAAATGTACTTTCTAGGTTTTAGGATTACACCGACGAAATACTATTGTTTGTCCGAAATTACGTCATGGGTTTCTTGATAGATTTAATAATTCCCAGTTCAATCACACTTACTTGATTTCACAGAGAGGGAAGTATAGTCGATCACATGGGAAGTCTCCCCAGTCGTAAGTGTCCTCAACGGCCCCGCAGTCCTCTGAGCCATTGTTTGGTTGTCCCGGCCGCCAGTCGGTGAATGTAGGTGGTGTGTCCGAATCCACCCAGCGCCATTCTCCTTCGACCATTTCGTCCGTTAGTCCTAACCAGAAATTGTGGGCTGGAATTTACGAATGTAATAATTATAAACGAACGCGAACAAATACGGAATATGGAGCGCCTTTGAGTAGTATAGTAGGAGCTCTGGCTTTGCTCTGCTTGAAGCCAGAGTGCCTACTATACTACTCTAAGCCCCACATTCTTCTGATCCATATTGTTGAGTTGTCCAGGTCGTCAATTTGAAAATGTACGTCGCGTGTCAGAGTCTAGCCATCGTCATTCTCCCTCTACCATCTCGTCCGTCAATTCTATCCATATATGAGACGGATGACGAATAAATGGTAGTGAAAGAAAACCAACCAGTACCGATTTACGGAGCGTCTTTGTGTAGTATAATAGGTGCTCTTGCTTCCTTACTTAAAGAGCCTCCTTGTCCTATGAGCCCATATTTGGGCTGCCCTTGTCGCATATCTCTAAATATAGGTCTTGTGACCGGTTCGAGTCTACCAATCGCCAATCTCCCTCTACCAACTTCATAATGTATGACGTGCTAAATCGGTCAAAAGTCTATATAGAGCGTGCACGCTTAAAATATACGCGTCGACGCATAAATTTTATGCGTCGACGCGCATATTTACGCGTCGACGCATAAAATTTACGCGAGCAGTTGAAAATATCTGCGTCGACGCGTAGATTTTACGCGAGCAAGAGTAAAAAATGTGAAATTGAGGCTAGTACATGGGAAAGGCGGTTAGAAACCTTTCCCTTTATACCATAAAATTGTTGGATGGAACGAAGGATCTGATTGGTTAATAGATAAAATACGCGTCGGTGCGTATATGTACCCGAGCAGTTGAAAATGTACGTGTCGACGCATAAATTTTCAACTGCTCGCGTAAATTTTATACGTCGACGCATAAATATACGCGTCGTCACATAAAATGTACACGTCGACGCGTATATTTTATGCGTGCACGCTCTAGATAAACTTTTGACACATTTGGTACGCCATAATAATAAATTATTTCGTTGTCTGTGCGCGTCATACTTCACGTATATTTGACGTTTCTTAGAGGGTGCCGTGGTCAAGTGGTAGGACGCGGGCTTTAGGACCGAAGGATCCTAGGTTAAAATACAGCCTGTGCCACGGGGATTTTTCTTCGCAAAAAAGCTACCCCACGTTGCTCTTCTTTACCCAGGTGTATAAATGAGTACGCTGAGAGTTGAAAGCCAAAGGGTTGTGGCTGCCGAAGGCGCCAATTGCTAACAACCTACTTCAGACTCAGTGATCGTGGGTTAAAGTGTAATATCGATTGAGTACGTCTCTCATTTCTTAAAATCAGACTTTAAACTGAATTTTTTTAGACTGTGCAGCATCGCTTTATCGAGAGAAGGATATAATTGCTTTTTTGCATTTCATAGGCGATTACATACATTCTAAAAGTACTTTTTTTAGTTTGTCGTAATACTATCCCAGAAGGCCCAAATGTGTAACGTCGATCCTTGACAAGTCACATATGTGAAGATTACCATAATCTTTCTTACCTTTCAATCTGCTGACATAATCCATAAGGAAGTTGTTTTCATGCACGTCTTCAATGTGGACTAAAGTGGCTTCAAAATGTTCACAATAATGCTGAAACGGTAAAAACATTTTGCAACTATTTTTGCAACTTTTTAAGTTACTTTTTCTACAGTACTGTAAAATCAGATATTTTTGCTGGGCCAAAAGTTTACGAATTTTTAAATTTGAAGTGGTTCGCGAGGGTAAAAGTTTGCGAAAAACAAAAGCTGTGAACGATGTGGTTTAAATGTCACGAAAATAAAATCATCAACTATCATCAACTATCGGTTTTGTGTTTTATTTTCACAGCCAGTCTTCATATTAATAATACGATACGTAAAAAATCCCAGATACTTGTTTAAAAAGGTCTCACGTAATCCGTAATCATTTAATCCTTTAATCATGTACGTGAATACATTTTCATACCAAACACTGTTCATCTTCTGTACATTAGTAAAATCATATCACGATAATTCAGATCGAATACATTCAGCAGTCCGTATTTGTTCAATAGATCTTGTTTAAAGTATGGAAAACTGCATAACATAACTGTTAATTGCTGGCAAGCAATGCCTGTCAAAAAGTAATTTTCAATAGGGAACGATTTTATCCAGTTAACAGTGACGTAATTTCAGACAAACAAATAGTATTTTGTGGGTGTTGTTATATAAAATCTCGTAACGACGGCTTGATTCACGTCATAGTTACAAGATTTTTTAACGACGCCGACAGTTTATCAAAACATAACGGTAAACCCAGTCCATTTTAGCACAAGATTCTGTGCTATTCTAGATGTCACGTGTGTTGGTATTGACCTAACCTGTGATTCGAAGAAGCTCATCGGGTTACCATGACCAAACAAATAGCATGAACCGTTGTAGGCTACCCAATCATCCATACACGGAGTGGTGTGTGCGCCGAATAGGAAGGCATCTAGTCAAATATAAAGGAACGTTTTAAAAAAGACATAAAGTAACATGAAAAGGGAGAGAGATCGAGATAGAAAGAAATTATCATAGACAGTGATGGGGAAATGAGGGTGAGAGACATCCAAGTTGTTGTAAGCTAAATAATCATGGATGATTATTTAGCATACAACAGCGTGTATGTCTCAAACGGCGTTGAGAGTACATCGAATAGGAAGCCATCTAGTCAAATATAAGTCATCTATAGATGATCAACAACTAATTAACGTAGAAAGAAAATGAAAGAGTGGTTAGAGATGGAGATAGAAAATGAAAGAGAGTGAGAGCCAGCTAAAATGGGACAGAGGATCAGTGAAAAGGAATAGATAATAGCAGGAAGGGATGAGAGAAAAAGTAGGAGAGTAATTACGCATAAAGAGAGAAAATTTAATTAGGCAAAAGGAATATAAAAACGATGAGATATATCGAGAAATCAAAATAATTAAGAAGAAGAAAAATAACAAAAAGGTTGTTTAAATTACCACTTCTTGGACACAATATAAACACCAAAGTTGTGACAGAAAGGATCTTCATTTTGTCCGTTTTATCTGCAAACCAGTGGTCAAATTGTTTATCTTTTGATTCTAGACCGAATTACGATAAATTTTACTAACTCGAAACTATCGTTCATAGTTTCTTTTGTTTTATTTTCCTACAGTAGTTTTCGTGATATATGCAAATTGAAAACCAGCGTTTCATGATAACCAGCATGTTCTCCTTTGGTCTAAATAAATTGTCTGTGATATAACTATGTGCTATGATGTACACGAATCCAATCTTTATCAACATACATTATTTTCGTTTAACGAAAGATAAAAAAGTGGGGAATGAGCGATTGTTTTTCACGACGCCAAAAAGATTAAAAGATAAGATTTGTAGTTTTTGAAAGTACATGTCGCTGCTTTTCGACGAAAACCTCGTAACTGCAACTTGTTTTAAGCTGCAGATACGAGGTTTTCGTTGAAAAGTGACGGTGTATAACATATATCGCTTTCTCTATCAGTATTTCGTTGAATTTTAAGTTAGTCTGTCCTTATCTTTATTTGTTATTACATTCTAAGTGGAAAAATGAAAGGTATATATGAACTTTAATCCTTTTTGCAAATCGTAAAATTTTAGGGTCAGCCAAATTCTTGGCATCTGCAGATGACAAAATCTGTTTTGATATACCTAGAAAATTCTAAATAATGTTTTTTATGAATAGATCTAGTAAATTTGAATAACAGAAAATCATTGCATGTCACTGAGAAAACTTTTTCACTCACTAAAGCAGAAAACATACATGTACGTCTTCACTTGATAATTTCTTATTTATTCACCTTTTCGTTGTTGTTGATCTGACCCTCATACGAGAGGTCCCGGGTTCGATACCCGGCCGCGGCTAATACCCTTTCTGACAAAATTGTCACCCACCAATGGGTTTGAAATCGTTAACCTAAGTGGGCGAGCAGCTGGGGGCTCGGTAAGGGTGTTGTGGTAGTACTGGTTTGAGAAACAACAGGAATCCATGGGTAGGTGCTCCAGCCGCCGCGATATGACCCTGGTAGTTGAAAACGGCGTAAAACCCCAATAAACTCAAACTCAAACTCGTCGTTGTTGTTGTTTTTTACAAATTATCGCCTACGATGATGACAATACGAGGTACTGTTAGTGAAAGGCTTAAAAAGAGTATTGCATGGTTGACTCCTATATGATGCATTATATATTGCTGCTGCTTTCGTCGAAAACCTCGTAACTATATAGACCCAGTCCGGTTAAGATATTATGGCACGTGTTTACAAAATATACCCATATAAACAACACAAAATCAAACTCCAAACTACTGTTAATTTCACTACTGTAATTTTTGATGTGATGAACCAGTTCATGGGCGGATCTAGAGGGGGTGGGGGGTAGGTGCTTGATGGGGGGGGGGTCCGGACCCCCTGGCTTTGGCCGAAAATTGAATTTTGACTATATAAATTTAGTGTAACGTTACATATTTACTACATTTTAAGCCATAATTTGGGCTTGGACCCCCCCCCCCCCCCGGAAAAAATCCTCGATCCGCCCTTGCAGTTCTTGTAAGAGTCTCCCGCCTGCAAGATTTGAATTCATGCACACACGCTCGGATTTGGATTCGAGAACTCTTACTCATTTGTTTACATAGATAGCATTTTGTAAATGTGCAATTATATTGTAACTTGACCGCACAGTGGCTTTTATGAGGTTTTATCTATAAAAAGTTAGGATGTTGTTCTTTAAGTGGCAATATATTTTGCTTCGTTTACCATTATGTTTTGATAATATTATGTTAGTGTTGTAAAAATATTGTAACTACGGCTTGAATCAAGCCGTTGTTACGAGATTTAATAACAACACCTACGGAAGTATCATTGTTTGACCGAAATTACGTCACGATTAACTGGATAAAATTATTTCCTATTTCAGGTCTATTTTGGATACTCTGCTTCGCGTTTATTAGCGCAGTAGGTAAGTGACATTTGAACCCTTTCCCAAACAGCAGAATTTTTGGATGATCCAATTTGAGAGCTGCAACATACAGTAAAATGTGTGTTGCAGATACTAGATATAGATTTTGTGGACAAAGGAGCTCAGAAAATATTGAGGCAAAAGGAGAATATGCTGGTTATCAGCATTTCGTCGTTGTAAATGCAAAACCTCGTATATCGTTTTTGGAAAATTTCAAAGGGGAGGGAAAAATTGTAGTAACTTTTCCCAAACTGAAATGTCTTACTTGAAATTTGGACACATTGTTCACAAATAATGTGTCAATAATACTGATTGGTAAAACATCTCAAAACCTGCGAGAATCGTCTACACAGGGTACACAAGTTTGTACTTTGAAAATCGCACCAATCGACATACGAGGTTTTGCATTTGCACCGACGATTTTCTTCTTTTGTTTCAATGTTTTCAAATCTTTATCTGGTACAGACATCTAAACCGTGTCTTGTAGGGAAACAGTCACTACATTACTAGACTGCAAAATTAATGTATAGGACGATCTGAATTCAAACATATATTGGAGACGATAATATGTGGTCGTTTGAAAAGGGTAAATTCTCGATGGTTTCTGCAATATTATTAAGTCGAACCTCGATCGTTGTGGAGAGGTCGCATGGAAATTCATTTCACATTCAGATAACAGAAATTCGACATATCAGAGGTTACTCTAGTTCATTTTTATAAAAGAAAAAGTTTCATTCCTCATCAAAATGCTTTCATCATTGAGATATAAAACATGTAGTAAAGAGAAATTACTCGAAACGTGCAATTTCTGTCTTATTTTCTTACCTAAATTTTAATGGCTTTGTTTATTTCAAGATATATCTTTAAACATTTCACTTCGACTGATGAGCACGGTGGATAATCACGTGATACAATATTTTCAGAAAATCTTCAATATTTTTTTAATATGCGACCGAATTGAATTCGGTTTGAAGCAGAGAATATGGACAGACGTCGCGCATTAGATGGACGTAGTTGATATTTGAAAAATCAACTGATAAAAAAGTTATCGATTTTTTTTTTTTTTTCAAAAATCCAACACGTTCAGCATATTCCTGGCATTTTCCCACCTTCTCTGCTTCAAATTGAATTCAAATTGGTCATTTATTAAAAAAAGAAATTGAAGATATTCGGAAATTCTGAGTCACGTGATTATACACCGTGGATGAGTGCGGTACCAGATTTTTACTTCGACTTGGACAGGAGTTTGACGTATCCGATAACGAGATAACGAGTGTCGATTGTATTTACATTCACAGATGCGGGTCAGATGTGCGCGTCATGCGTTGGTATCGATGGGAAAGAACCATGCACTTTTATCACTGAATGTGCAAACAACGAGGTAAAAGACATAATCTCCTCTTTATCTAAAATTTCGTGTAAATAAAAGTATCTCTTGTAAGTAATTAGAGTTTGTTGGGTGTTTTCCAGTAAAAAATGAGAGACAGATGAAAAATATATATTCGTTGTAAATGTAAAACTTCGAATCTCGTTTTTGGAAAATTCTAGAGAGGACAGAAAAAAATGTAATAACTTTTCCCAAACTGAAAGGATTTACTTGAAATTTGGACATATCGTTCACGAATTATGCGCCATTAATATTGATTAGTAAACATACCTCAAAACCTGCAAGAATTGTCTGAAGTAGGCACACAAGATTGACTTTGAAAATCGCAAAAATCGACGTACGAGGTTTTGCATTTACACCGACGATATGTCGTTACATTTCTTCCAAAACCTCGTAACTAGTCTACATGTAATCTAATCAAGTTGTATTTGCGGCGCTTTCTTTAACCCTTTCCAAAACGGCATAATAAAGGGTGATCCACTTCAAAAACTGCCACAAATGACAAAAGGACAGTTATTAAAGATAGAATTTCGTGTAAAATATGGCAAGGAAAAT
The DNA here is from genome assembly GCA_963680895.1 of Fragum sueziense. Classification (NCBI taxonomy): domain Eukaryota; kingdom Metazoa; phylum Mollusca; class Bivalvia; order Cardiida; family Cardiidae; genus Fragum; species Fragum sueziense. The sequence continues at coordinate 3,702,136 of OY804607.1, forward strand.
ATTGAGACAAATAGAGAAACTGCTGGTTATCTGCAGTTTCTTCTTTTGTCTCAATATTGTCCCAAACCTTTTCTTTAAGGGACGCCAAAAACAGGTCTTGTTTGGGAAAGGGTTAAGAGAAGTGACAATGTGTGTCATTTATCATGGCCATGTGCATCATTAACCTATTAGCCTACCAAAGTTAACAACAGGTTACGACAATTTTAAGTAAATGAAGTTAAACAATTTTTTAACCTTTTGGGTGGAAAACATGGTTTGAAATGTAGAAATTGCTTGTTACAAGCAATTTCTACATTTTCCACAATGTTTTCTGAAGTTATCATCTGATTGAGAGACAAAAAGCGTCATTAAGTGTAAATGGGTTAGGAGTCGTGTAGGCCCTACACTTTCATCATTAAATGTTGGGACAATGGGGTAAATAAATAACATTAAAGTGTTTATCTCGAACCGTTTTTATGTCCATTGAAAATATGGTTAGGCCTACCTATTTAAACGTATTGAACATTTAGTTTTAAAGAGATGTTAAAAAATTCATGGAGAGGCTCTTACTCGACGAAAGTATGTGTTTTCTATTTTCCCAGAAATGCTACATGCATAACTACAAAACAGAATTCGCGGAGGTTGCAGGTTCGGAATATTTCGATTACGGTTGTACAACTGGACAGGTATATTTCTATTATTAAAGTGACATTTCACATTTATTTCATTTTTTAAAAGTATGTCTTCATGCAAAGATTGTTTATTCTAATAAGTAGAAATGCTATCAGTGTTTTGAAGTTGTAATTTATAAGCGAAAAATACGCCTTTAAAGTTGAGACAGAATTGACAAATTCCATATAAATCTGAACTGTTGTCCACAACAATTTGTTTAATTTTAGCACAAAAATATATATTTCTCGTAAACGTTTCACTATTTTGACTTGAAATTTTCAGAATTTTCATAAGAAAAAATGCTCTTTCAGATAGAATAAAAGTAAAATTTATGTAAAAATAATTGTGAAATGTCACTTTAATCACTATTGTTGGCTAACAGATGACCATCAAGCTGTTGTAAAGCCTTTATCTCTTTATGTATAATTTTGGTGGAAGAAAACTTTCGATTGAATAATTTGAAGATACAAAGGCAACGTATACAATTCTTTTTAGCGTGGTAAATATTCATGGCGAGATTTAAAAAGGCAAAAGAATTTTTTGAATGACTTTTAATGTTCAATCTAATACAAAAATACAAAGCTAGTGTGGTGCCTACAAGCTTTTATATGTGTCTTTCTATAAAAAAAATAGTCTTTGTAGAGTGGACATATCAGAAGAAAGTATATTTCGTCTTCTACGAACACTTATAACTTTGCAATAAACGCATGAGTTGAATTTGCTTCTTTTGGAATATCACAACGTATTACCTTAAAAATACACCGAATGGGCGAATTTCAAATCTTTCTTTGACTTTAGAAGAAATATATAGGAAACAGATATTTAATTTCTCGATTATTAATGTTGGGCTATCTTAGTAACCTTTGACGATTAAGAAATTACCATCTATTCCAGGCTTGCCCGACATCGTTAGATTACATCATTGGAAAACGAGATGGCCATCATCTCAAATGTTCCGCTTGCTGCAATGATACTAGACTGTGTAACCTACAACTTACATGTGACAATTTACCCGATCCAGGTAACCCTAAGTTGTCGCTTTTTAACAAAAACCTTCGCAACCCTCGTAACTACAGTCAAAAATTCAAACACGTGCATTCTAACCTTAATTGCAAATCCGACATTCATGGTTCCAGACATTTTCCCCAGAAGGAGCCAGTGATTTCCAGGTGCGGGGGCGACTGCATTTGCATATTTTAAAATTAGTGTCGACTAGTGAAATAGGAAGTTTTGTTGAATTTATATCATATGCCTTCCTTTGAATCCAGAGTTTGGTCCAAAATGGCCCTGGAGTTGTGAATTAGTGTCGACTATAGAACTAGCAATTGTTGTTTAGTTTATGTCGAATACCATACTCCGAATCCAGATTTTGGTCTAAAACGGCCATGCTGTTTTAGATAAAAGTGTTGACTGTATTACTAGCAAATTTTGTTCAGTTTATGTCAGAAACAATAATCTGAATCAAGATTTTGGTCTAAAACGGCATTGGTGTTGTAAACTAGTTTCGGCAATGGAACTTGCAAAAGATTGTTGAGTTTCTATCATATATATAATCTTCTGAATCCAAATTTTGATCTAAAACGGACTTTGAGTTTTGAATTAGTATCAACAATGGAACTAGCAAATTTTGTTCAATTCCTATCATGTATCATCCTCTGAATCCAGAATTTGGTCTAATATTTCCTTGGAGTTGTTAATTAGTGTTGACTACGTGACTACTAAATTTTGTTCAGTTTATGTCGTATACCATACTCTGAATCCAGATTTTGGTCTAAATGGCCTTAGAGTTGTTACTTACTGTCGAATATAAAACTAGGAAATGGTGTTGAGTTTCTATTTTATATCATACTCTGAATCCAGATTTTGGTCTAAACGTTCTTGGAGTTGTTGATTAATGTCAACTATGGAACTAGCAAAATTTGTTAGGTTTCTATCATATATCATCCTCTGAATCCAGAATTTGGTCTAATATTTCCTTGGAGTTGCTAATTAGTGTCGACTACGTGACTACTAAATATTGCTCAGTTTATGTCGGATACCATACTCTGAATCCAGATTTTGGTCTAAATGGCCTTAGAGTTGTTACTTACTGTCGAATATAAAACTAGGAAATGGTGTTGAGTTTCTATTTTATATCATACTCTGAATCCAGATTTTGGTCTAAAACGGCTTCGGAATTGTAAATTAGTTTCGACCATGGAGCTAACTAATTTTGTTGAGTTTCTATCATATACCATCCTCTGAATCCAGATTTTGGTCTAAAACGGTCTTGGAAATATTTATTAGAGTGTCGACTAGTGAACTAGCAAAATTTGTTGAATTATCATATGCCATCCTCTGAGTTCAGATTTTGGTCTAAAACGGCCTTGATAATGTTATTAAGTGTCGACTACAGAACTAGCAAATTTTGTTGAGTTTCTATCATATACCATCCTCTGGATCCAGATTTTGGTCTAAAATGGTTTTTGAGTTTTGAATTAGTGTCAACTATGGAACTAGCAACATTTGTAGAATTTCTATCATATATCATCCTCTGAATTCAGATTTTGGTCTAAAACGGCCTTGGATTTGTTTAAAAAATTCCAATTCCTTTAACAATTTTTGATAAGTTTACAAATTAGGTGTAGGTGCGGGCCTCCGGGACCCACCCCTGGATCAGCGCATGTGTGTAAGCATCACATAAAATGTAATTCTCTGGGAATATACGATTCTAAAGATTTATTTTGTTGGAATTTTTATCTATCTTTCAGCAACCAGTTTGCCACGCGACTGCTCCGATTTGTATATCCCTAATACAAAAAGTGGGATTCACACTATATATCCATTCAACGTGCCACATAGACCCGTGCCGGTGTACTGCTTGTTTGATGCAAACAACGACGTTTGGACGGTAATGTTGTCTTTCCCTTCTTCGTTGTGCAGCTAATTTTTACAACGAAGCGTACATGTTAAGGTCATTTGAATCAATATTGAATTCTCCGTTCTGTACAAATAGTGGGATTCACACTATATGCCCATCTAATGTGCCACATGGACCAGAACCTACGCACTGCTTTTTTATTCACACAATGACATCTGGACGCCGTTGACGGTATGTTCGTCTTTTCCTAACGTAGAATTAAGAAACGAAATTAAGTAAAGTGTAGAATATCATTACCCTTCAAGAACTTTGCTCTGGTCTTGTTTGCTAAAGATTATGTATTGTATAAACTTGTGCTTATGAGATTTCCTTGTAACTAATTGAATGCTATACCATCCTGTGCTAATTGACTTGGCATGATGTTTCTATGTTTGCAGGTTTTTCAGCGTCGGTTTGACGGGACAGTTGATTTTCAACAAAACTGGTCGGAATACAAATCTGGATTCGGATCCCCTGATGGGGAATACTGGCTGGGTTTGTAACAATTCTCAATAAGGTGGTCCATCCCTAATGAGATTCGTGCGACGTCGGAATTTTTCGGGTTCAATCGAAAACATTCGGCGACGGTGGAATTTTCCACCGCCGAATGTTTACGACCGCGCCCGAATAGGTTCGGACACGTAACGATGCCACTCGCAAATTCCGATATTTTATGAATCTTAAAGTGACATTTCACATTTGTTTCATTTTTTAAAAGTATGTCTTGATTCAAAGATTGTTTATTCTAATGCGTAGAAATGCTATCAGTTATTTGAAGTCGCTATTTATGAGCCAAAAATACACCTTTAAAGTTGAGACAGAAATGACAAATTCTATATAAATCTGAACTGTTGTACACAACAATTTGTTTAATTTTAACACAAAAAATATGTATTTCTCGTAAACGGTTCAATATTTTGGCTTGAAAATTTTAAGAATATTCATAAGAAAAGGTGCTCTTTCAGATAGAATAAAAGCATTTTCTTCTTTTGCTTCAATTTTTTTGCCAAGCCATTTTGGTTTAACTGGCGTTTGAAATTTCAACAAAACTGGTCGAAATACAAATCTGGAATTGGTTCTCCTGATGGGGAATAATGGCTAGGTTAGATTTCACTATTTTTATTTAAAGAATAGCTATGGTATAACTTGGTTTTCTTTTTTTGGGGGCACGTGTGTTTTAATTTTTCATACCACTACGATTTTTATTTTCAATTGCCACAATTTTTATTACTTTCAGGCAAATATAGCTTTAAGTTGCTCGTGAAATCCACGAATGGTTAGACTTTTTGCTTGTTTGCTTAAATTTGATCTAATTTGATATTGAAAATATGAGGGTTCCAGGAATTAATGCGTTACGGGCGTTTCTTTTTTTTTACCATTTGCTAAGCAAGTGCAGTTTATACTCAAATGAATACAATAAAAAAGGGAGAATAACTCATCGCAAAATCAACCTTCCTTAAAGTACAGTAGGCGTTATTAAAGGTCAAGTAGTGAAAATACACCCAAATACACTTCCAAATTTTTAACCGTGACCTGCGCATGAAGAGAGCAAACAAAAGGTCACGTGGTCTTTTTACTATATAATTCATTGTGCGAGTCGTTATTTTCGCGCGGGCATTTTCCATTTATTCTGCCTAAGTATTAAGAATATTTTATACAGTCATTTGCGTTAATTATTAGAGTTTTCAGTTTCAGGAATATTTTTGCAACTTTGATTGAAAAAAAGAGATTTTTTGGCTTGTAATCATTCGTACCCTGTCTCCATCGCCCATTACCACCATGCAAGTTCAGGATGAGCTACTGCTTTTGAAAACCATATAAAAAGAATTTTGCAGGAGCAAGTGAGCTCCTTAGTACTGTCCAAGTGCGAGTGGTAATATTTTGCATGTGTTTGTGCTCTAGATTAGAGCCAATAATGGACAGGTCACAGGATGGATTCCCAGCCGCGGAGCGTGGACAATTATAAATTAACTTATTGCTGAAATATTGTTGAGAGGCGTTAAATTAAAAAAAACAATTGAAAAGAAAAATGTTTTAAACTTTTACCAAACAAGAAATTTTAATGTTTTGACTGTCAAGGGCGGATCCAGGATTTTTTTCAAGGGGTGGGGGTGGGGTCTAGCCTATAAGATGGCTTTGAATTTGTGAATTTTGTAATGTTAGATACGATACTAACGCTGTGTAGTCAAAATTCGATTTTCGACATATTCAAGGCGGGGTCCGGACCCCCGACCCCCTTTTAGATCCGTCTTTGTCTGTCTTGCAGAGATTGTTTCAAAAATCATTTCAAGGGGCAAAATAATAAAATACTTTTAATCAGCATTTTCTCCTTTTGCCTCAAGGTTTTCGTTACTATATTACTATATTTTTCATGGGGGTCCAAGACCAATTGCCAGGGCGGGGGGGGGGGGGGGGGGTTCACGCCCAAATGATGACTTAAATGTGTCAAATTATATATAACGTTAGGCCTATATTGACGCTTTAATTATATAGTCAACATTCAATTTTCGGCTGATTCCAGAGGAGGGGGGGGGGATGCGGACATCCCGACCCCCCCCCCCCCACTCTAGATCCGCCCTTGCACAAAAACCTACTTTCATGATACCCATTCTGTTATCTGCAAGAGCTTCCAAATTGAATCAGGTGCCGTTTAGGAAAGGGTTAAGCCGCTGTCAAACTTGAAAGGTCTAAATAATTTGTCGTTTGGGAAATGAGCTTTAACAGCTATGTTTTTATTATCAAATTGATCTACCATAATGAATTATCTTTCTTCATAAACCTTTCGGTACTGACATAATCATCTTTACACTGAAAATGGCATGTTTCGTACTATTTTTTTGTTGGGGAAGGGAGGTTTACGTGAATATGAGAGTTTAACCTTGCGGCTAGGTCCTCAAAAGATCCGAGGATACTACTTTTTTGGAGGGTCAAAAATGACTTAAAAGCCGATAAAGGCCATAAATGGAAGTCAGTCAATGATATCCCGTCGAGATTCACAGAAGAATCATCACTAAACGGAGTGTGAAGCCTCTTAAACTTCTTCTTTCCTCCGTTCATTTCCATTGCACGTTGGATGCTTTACTCACATTTGGGTCAGAGCCTCGATCTGGCACCAAAAAGTGTTACTATTTTTAGTAACAAATTGGAAGTGTATTTGGGTGTATGGATATTATTATATAGCAGTATTACGTCATATTTTCATATTTAACAGGAAATGACGCCATACATGAGATCACGAGCCATGGTTCCCACACGCTGAAGATCGTAATGACGGACTTTAACGACACGATGAAGTATGCCGAGTACCAGTCGTTCCGGATCGCTGACGAAGCGCATCTTTATCGGATCACTGTATATGGCTACAATGGAACGGCGGGTATGTAATATCAACGGAATAGCTCCAGGAATTTGTTTAAGTAATAAAGCCGGGGCACTGTCGGGAATATGGGAATATGAATCATTTTTAGAGAAAAGATCCCGGATCATCCCGGAATACCGGCTCTTTCCCCCACCGGGAGGTACCGTGGGTGTCCGGGACCAACACCGTGACAGTGGGAACGGGGTTTAAACGTTAGTTAGATCTCATCAACGGGAACACGACCAGTCCAGTTAGCTCAGTGGTAGAGTTTGGGGGGTTTGTCAATAATAAGATACGAAACGCTTCGTGCAATTTCGACGGCAACGTTGACGATTTCTAAAAAAAAACATGAAAAGAATTCAAGTAACGGTCATCATATCGCTTTTGCTACGGAAAACGAAGAGCTTGGCGTCTTATGATGATTTAATAACTTAATAAGCCCGTTACTAAAGAGTAGTGCCATTTGACGCACTGTGTATTAAAAAGCTTTGGAAAATACTATGTAGTGAACAAGTGAAGAAAATGATTATTACCAGTAGGACTGAAACGGGTACAAAATTTCTACTTGGGTACCCGTCTAATAATTACTCGCGGGTACCCAGATACCCACACAAATGGACAATTCGTAGAATTTAGATGGTCCAATCCAGTTATAGTATAGTCCGCAATCCATCAAATAGAACATGCAGGCGAGTTGGTGGATTAGACTACCAAATGAGTCAGCCCTCTATCTAATGTAATCCTGGACAACATGTTGTACACTATTTTCATGATTATCTTTCTGTCTGTATTAACCCTTTCCCTAACGGCAAATTTTAGGGTGGTCCAGTTAAAAAAAGCTGTCCCAAATGACAAAATGGTTGTTCTTAAAGATAGGATTTGTGTAAAATATGGCACAGAAAATATTCAGAGCCAAAAGGAGAAACTGCTGGTTATCAGAAGTTTCTTCTTTTGTTGCAATGTTTTCCCAAGCATTTTCTATTGAGGACTTCAAAACCAGTTTTTGCTTGGGAAAGGTTTAAAACAAGTTGAAAGCCAACATAAATCATTAGGTAACGGGTTTTAATTTGTACCCGGGTTCTGATGCTTACAATTTTGTGCCATACCCGCGGGTACCCAGGTACTTGTTTCAGCCCTAATTACTAGCATTCTATCCCTTTTTGATATTTTCTATATAATTATTATCGATATTTTCCACCGTCAACTTCGAGAGCCTTTGTGCCAAAGATTGCCTAAATTTGTCAGAGCAACAGTTAAGGGTGATAAAAGATTTACCAAACTTGTTATTTTAAATCAAACCCTATGTTACATATAGGCCTACCAGTGGCGGATCCAGAGGGGGTTCGGGGGGTTCAAACGAACCCCCCTCAGAAGCCTAATTCTTTCATTTTCATGCAGAAATTCAGTCAAAATTGTATATTAATAGGAAAACGAACCCCCTAATTGTAAATTCGAACCCCCCTTTCAGAAATCCTGGATCCGCCACTGGCCTACGTTTTTTTATACGTGTATATTCTTTTTTTTTTTCTTTTTTTTTTTTTTAGAAAATGAAATGGTGCATTTTAATCCATTACCACACAGTGACTCTTTTTGACTCCCCACAAGAAAATCGTTATGGAAAACATTGTGGCAAATGAAGAAATCGCTTGTGACAAGCAATTTTCTCATTTCCCACAATGTTTTCTACAGAAAAAAACCCCAAAAATTATAAAATTATTTACATTTACTTTAAACTGTCGTCTTCAACCTCTTTGAATTTGGAGTAGTTTAAAATCTAGCCGTTTGGAAATGGGTTAAAAACCCACTTCCCCTGGTGCATGTAGCTCTATTACATCTATTGAACTATTTTGTACATTTCAGGAAATTCGTTCTCTGTGGATGGTCTAAATTTTTCTACCCTCGATCGCGACCATGATACATCCTCTTCAAGCTGCGCTAAAGCTTACAGGTTGGTTCCCAAACAACAAAAATAGGGTGCTCCTATTTGAAAGATTTTGTAGATGACAAAATTGATACCGAGAAAGATAAGATTTTGTACAGTCAATATTGAGGCAAAATGTAGGGCCTACCTAGATATTCAATGCCTTTCCTTTTTTAGCTCACCTGAGCACGAAGTACTAATGGTTAGGTAATGTGGTCACTCACCGTCCGTCGTTTGTCTGTCCGTCCACAATTTGTGGCCCCTTTTCAAAACTTGTTCTCCATTTTTTTATTTGTCAAAAAGATGTGGGTGTGGCAGGGTAGGGCTTATCTAACTTAGAAAAAATCGTTAGATAGTTCTTCAATATTTTCTTCTCCTTAAATATTGGGCCAATTTGGCAAACTTGACAGGAATGTTCCTGGGGTGACCCTTTTTAAAACTTGTTCGGAAATTTTTGATATGTCAAAAATGTGGGCGTGGCAGGGCGGGGCTTATCGGACTTACAGAAATCATAAGAAAATTCTTTAAAAATCAACCAATGAGCCGATTTGATCCAAACTTTGCAGGAATGTTCCTTGAATGATTCTTTTTTAACATTTGGTTATAGGTTTTTATATTCGTAAAAATGTGGGCGTGACAGGGCAGGGCTTATTAAAACCGTTTGAACTATGATCATGAAACTTAACGCAGTATTTGTCTTTGACCCATGAAAGTGCCCTATAGTTTTCGGGAGACATAGTTCTTTGTTTAAAATCAATTTCTATTCTCCAACTGCAGAATATTTTGACATGTAAGGTTTTCCCAATGACCAGGACCTATCATGGAGAGGTATGAGAATTCGAAATTGAACGTCAGATTTGAAACACAAAAAGTCAAGTGAGCGATAAGCAATTTCTTTATTTTCCACAAAGTTTTCTATCCCAAAATTGTATATTGTACTTCTGACATGGTTGAAAACGAATTCCAGTTTTTACTAATTTGCCCATAGTTTGTTGATTTGAGAAAAAATACATCAAAAGATATTATTATACTTGGCCTACTATTAAAAAATTCTCTAACCTTCTTACGATCAATTCGAAAGTACAAACACGAAATCTAGAAAAATATATTTTTTATGCATCTCTAGAAAGAAAATAATATAATAATCCATTTACATTGTTACAATTTTGGTTCTTCTACTAATTCATTCATTACATGTCCATGTATGTTTAAATGTTGATTCCATTGACTTTCTCTTTCAATTCTTTGAATTTGTATTTGCTATAAACAATGTTGTATGTTTAATGCAATAAAACATTATTGTATTGTATTGTATTGTTTACAGGGGCGGGTGGTGGTATAGCGCCTGTCATTCTTCCAACCTAAATGGACTCTATCTGAAAGGGGACCACAGCTCTTATGCTAATGGAATGGAATGGTATTTATGGCACGGTCATCATTATTCACTGAAGACGACAACGATGATGACACGACGGGTTTAGCCATTATCCTATATTTTGATGGATGCCAATGTATACTGACGCGCAAATAAAACAGTGAAAAGTGTTTCGTTTTTTTTTTTTACAAAATGAACAGTTTCTTTTGCATGTCAGTATATTAAAATATTTGTGGGTTTTTCTTTTTGCATTGGTTGGTTTAATTTCTTGTTTGACAAAATTCTGGCTCAGTCGGAAACGTCCTAGTCTATCTATACAGCGATCATCCGCATGGCTCCGAATACCACCTTGGTATGGCAATGAATTTTGTTCTAAAAATAGGCTTGATTTACCGTTATGTTTTGATAAATCGTCAGTGCCTGTGGTGTTATTAAATCTCGTAACTACGGCTTGAGTCAAGCCGTAGTTATGAGATTTTATAACAACACCAACGTAAATTTTACGTCACATTCATTTGGATTAAATCGTTCCCTATGTTACATTCGACAATGGCTCAAGGTCCTCTATGGTCCTCTATGGGAGTCCTCTATGCCTATACTAGGCATATATAATTTATGATAATAAATCATATAAAATCTTGATAGCCTATAGCTCACGATAATGACCTGGCAGCGCATCAATAACTAATAGCTAGAGATGCTCTGCCAGGTCATTTATCGCTAGCTATACATTTATAAATGCCAAGCTGCAGTGCATGTGAGCGTTTTTGTTAATGAAGAAATTGTTCAAAATTAGCAATAGGCCTCTCTTGTTTTCTCAAAATGTTTTGTAATCAGGTTTTGATATGAAATATAAACTACATTAGCTGCGATATCGTAGCCACAAACTTGATAATAGGTATTGGTGTGTGGCTTCGAGTCCACCCTCTTTCCTCTGTGGAGCAAGACAAAAAGTGGAAAACACATTATTTTGTATAAATTTTTGAATACCAACAAATTTTATCAGAAGTAAATCCCATAGAATCATATTCCATGTCACAAATTCAGTAAAAAACAGTATCAACACTAATTGTTTTCATTTTTTCTTCCAACGGAAATTTCAAGTCTCAGTGGCCTAGAATAAAATGGGTGGGTAGTCAGCTTCAACATTTAGGCTATGCCTAATTGAACTCTTTTTAAAGTGATTTCAACCTACAACTCCGCTGGATTGACAGAAAAATGGTTAACCTGTTGTCAGGTAACATTCACACCAAAATGTATAGCTTTATATTTAAGTTTGACTATGCTAAACGTGCTGGAATGAATTACTCCAGCTCTTGCTCCATTGCAATGAATAGGAAGGAATTGTAACCGAAACCCAGATCAAAATTCAAAAAGGTTTCGGTTACTTTATTACAATTAAAACTATCTCAAAGACATTATGTTTGCTCACAGATTAGTCCAGATGACTGTCTTTCTCACGTCTAAGGACAAACTATCTCCTCTATGCCCCTCATGATATTGGATGACCACTTACATCACTCTCTCCTTTTCCGTCTATGACACGACGTTGAAAATGTCCTACTTTTGATAACAGTTTTGATTGAATTTGGACAACACTTACTTTTTTTTAAATGAAAATGTAATACGTCGTTGTAAATGACGACTGAAAGGGGGGGGGTCAAGATGGAATAATTTTAAATGGACAATTCGTACGTCAACACCGTTAAACATGGACGCCGTTGAAAAGTAAAAGCGAGAGAAAAGCAACAAAATGAGTAAAATGAAGCGTAAAGTGGTAGTGGATGCTGCGGCTGGATCATCTGAAGACAGGAAAAAGCCGAGTGTGTTTGAGAGGCTTGGATCGAACGCCACCAGACGACAATTTGGGCAGTTTGAGGACTCTGATTCCGACGTGAGTTGCACGACAAAAAGTGAAAAATTAAACTTCCTTCCATAAATTAACATTGCTAGACACGCATCACTATCTGAAATATTTTCTGTTACTTTATTTTAGAATTTATCGATGAATAAACTAGTTGAACACTTTCAACAATATCTGACAAATTCAGTTTTGGTTTCGTACTCAAGTTGTTTCGTACCTTTTCCTGTTTTCCACTTTCTCCTTCAATCATTTTAATGTTTGTCCATCAATTACAAGACTTGATTGTTTGTTTTCATTTGGAAAATATTCCCCTTACATTCTTTGTCATATAATGTAGCTATTAAATCAAATTAGAATACTTGAGGCTGTAGTCCGAGTCTTCTCTAACGTAAATACGCTCTTTGATATTTTGATTTTTCGCTATTTACGTCAGAGCGAGTTGCTCTTTGAAAACAGCAGAAAGTTTGGTACAAGTATCGAAGCTTTATTTTTGTGTATCATATCCAATTACTTGGCAAAACACTGTAGGGTATAGATCAATAAATCATTTTTTGTCATACCTGACCAAAAATTCCATTTCAAATCGGCCTGCTGGAAGAGTATAACCTTTCGAAACTCAACAACCCCCTATTTCCACTCCATTTCGTCGCCATTGTTATTGCAGATCACGTGACCAGGCCTCGTTAAAAAATAGAACGGAATTTACCGCCACGTGACTATCACGTGACCGCCTTTGATTACGAATTTTTCTCAAGTCACGTGACCGCCTTTGTTCAGAAATTATGGAGTGTTCTTGTTGCGTAGATCAATTTATGTCGATCTGTTCAGCTTGCAACTTGAATGGTATTGCTTTTCCTGAGAAATTCCGTTTATTTGTTCTCCATGCTCATAAGTTATGGAATTGACCCAACATAGTAGCAAACATTATTGGTGCGAATACTAGCTTTAAAACGTTTGCCGGACGTTTCTGATATATTTATGCTCCCCGAAAAAATTTCGGGGGAGCATATAGTTGCCATGCTGTCCGTCCGGCTGTCCGTCCGTCTGTCCGGCTGTCCGTCCGTGTGTCCGTCCGTCCACAGCCAGATCTCAGCAACCCTTGGACCAAATTCAATGAAACTTCACATGTGAACTCCCTGGGATAATACCTAGGGACCTTTTTCTCGGTTTCTTAATTTGAGGCTGCGTCATGGAAAAAGGGGCCTTAGTGTAAAAATTAGTTTTTCTCTAATTTCTCTTCATCTAATGGGCAGAATTTAATGAAATTTTGTACTTCTGTAATAAATAGGATGTTCTAGACCATATTTTATAAATAATGTGTGTACAAAAAGGCTGTCGTGGGAAAAGGGGGCTTAATGTATGATAGTTTTTATTTTGTGACAAACACTTATTCGGGGAGCATAATCCGTCTGTGACGGCTCTTGTTCATTTATTTATTTATTCATGTTATCAGTGTTTTTTTAGACTCGTTATTGTTATATTATTTCAGAAGGGCCGTCAATTTGAAAAATAAAATAATCTTATTTTTTTTCTTTCAAATTCTACCGTTACGTCATAATCTGGGAAAACCCGCATTCCATGTGCAAGATTTCGCGTTGATCACGTGGTTTTAAATGGAAGGTCATGGTAAACAAAGGCTGCTCAGGTGAGGGTTGTTGCAAAACATTGCCTATAAACCTTTTGGAAATACTTTTTGGTCGTAATTTTTTCAGCAGCCATAACAATAAATGGTTCATTTATCGATACCATCAGGCGTTTTAAGGATAGTGTTTAAGATCAGACGGTGAACGATGCGCAACATCGAGTTGAGAACTTCTTGATATTTTCAAAGGGCAACTCGCTCGGACCTAAATAGCAAAAAAACAAAATATCAAAGAGCGTATTTACGTCAGAGAAGACTCAGACTATTGAGGCTGGCACTACAATTTCCAATTTGTCTGAAACCGGAGGTTGAATTAAGGGTTGTAAATGCCATTGCAGTGCAATAGATGAGGTGATGTAGAGTCATTCTAATTTGATATAATTAATTTTTTTTTTAGAGAGACCTTTATGTTCAGAAGTGCAGAAATTGGGTCAATGAGGGGACATGTCCATATGGAAATAAGTGCAAGTTTCTTCATGGTCCCTACACAGGGGCAAAGAAAGGGTAGGTAATTTATTGTAGAGTCTAGGGCTAGAAAAGAATGATTGACTATAATATTGTCAATTTTCTACGAAAACCTCTTAACTGCAGCTTGTTTTAAGCTGCAGTTATGAGGTTGTTGTTGAAAAGCAGCAACATGCAATCAATAAATAGACATTTCCTGAATTACAGCATTTTGTTTGTCTAATTAGAGCAATGTTTAATAATAATAATGAATTTGTTTGTCAAAGCAAATTATATAAATATAACTTCATTTATAAAGGGGGAAAATATGTGTGGTGTCCGTAGTCGAGAGGTAGAGCGTCGGCCTAGCGACTAAGAGGTTCCGAGTTCGATTCCCGGTAGCGGAGGTTGTTCGAGGCTTCTCATTGGCCCACACATTCGGCGCGAGTACTGGTCAGTGTATTTCCAGGAAGCTGAATCGAGAGGGATTAAAATAAGTTGAAAAACTTGCTTCCCAATTGATGTAAAATAAATACGTTCAAAGGAACGTCTGAAAAAGAAGAAGAAGAATACTTGTGTATCCATCTATTTAACCCATTACCACACAATGACTCTTTTTGACTCCCCACAAGATAATGGCTTTGGAAAACATTGTGGAAAATGAAGAAATTCATTTACCACAATGTTTTTTCTGTTAAAAGCCAAAAATAATTCGAATTTCATTCATTTGAAATTGTCGTCTGCAACATCTTTGAATTTGGACTAGTCTAAAATTTTGCCGTTTGGTAATGGGTTAAATTCAGATGAACTATTTGTTTTATACATGTACAGGCGTAGAGAAGAAGAAAGTCCAGAAGATCTAAGATTGCGTGTAAAACGTCGTAAAGAGAAGTCTGGGGATAAGACGGATTCTGAGGATTCTGACACCGGCAGAAGAGGTATGACAGTGTTGTGATTTCAACTATACATAGAACGGGGACTATTCCGGGCATTCGCTTTGGTTAAGGGTTTATGTATAATTGTCATTATTGTTTCTACTGATGCTGTTGCTCTGAAAGTTTGCACATGCTTCTGTGACAATAATATCAACCTCTAGGTATTAACCTTTTCCCAAACGACAAAATTTTGGGGTGCTCCAAATTCATAGATGTTGCAGACGACAATTAAAACTGAATGAAAATTTACATTTTTTGGACTTTTTGTGTAGAAAATATTGTAGGAAATAAAGAAATTGCTTGTCACAAGCAATTTCTTCATTTTCCACAATGTTTTCCCAAGCCTTTTCTTGTGAGGGAGTCGAAAGGCGTCACTGCGCAGTAATGAGTTAAAGGAAAATGAGTCGCATGAACTGTTATAGGGGGAAAATCTTCAGTTGTATATTTTGCTTGAATACTGAAAATATGTAAAGATATTTCAATACAATACAAACTAGACCAGTCTGAAAGTTTATTGTGTGTGAAAAAGGTTATTCAGGGGTCTCATTTGCCAAAATTTGGGGCCGTTATTGGGCCCCATTCCCAATGGCAAAAAGTATCTTTTTTTCCCAATTCTCTGGTGAAAATTCCCAATGAGGACCAAGAACGCCCCATGTAAAGACCTCATCTTCATTTACAAACATTTTGAAGACAGTTTTAGAGTAGATTCTTAAACAAGAGTATGTACAAATGCATTTTACATCACTACAGTCTAATTTGCAGCTGAAACTGACTGACAGCATAAATACAAATTTGTTTTAGTTTTTCCCAATTTAGGTAAAAACGTCGCTATTTTTCCCAATTTCACTGGCCCCTGGCCCCAAACAAAAATTTGTAGCAAGACCCCTGTTATTGAATGAACATTCTTATTGCAGAGTTAGACTTCAAGAAACAGCTGGAATTAGAGAAGAAAAGACAACAAATACAGCGAGAGTTGAGTCAACTTGACGACGAAGATGATGTGGGGGATAGACAGAACTTTAAAATACAGAAAAAACGGGTAAGTTCATTGTTTATTTTGAGTGAGAGAAGTAAAAACAACAACAAATACAAAGAGAGCTCCGTCAAATCAATGATAAAGATGTTGTGGGGGATTGACAGTATTTTAAAATACAGGAAAAATGGGTAAGTGTTGATAGAGCAACGTCGGGTTATTTCGACCATCGGGAATTATCGACCATTTACTGTTTTGATTACCATTTCCTTCATATGATCTCATTAGATTTCATTATAACTTAATAATCCGACACAGTAGATCTTTACCAAGTATTATGTCTGCACTTCTACCCAAAATCAGGCGTCTTCAAAAAATTTTAATCATTCATTGCAAGAGGCACATGAACGTTATTTACAAAATGGCTGTCTTATCTGATGAGTTAAGAGCTATGTTCATTGAAGAAATGGATTTTTATGATATAGCGCTTTATATTTTTCCATTTCATTCACCAAAACAAGTGTCAAATTGAATTTCTCACCTCTCTAACTTTGTCTGATGACTGTATAAGCTGTCTGACCTTAGATACATGGGTGGTCGGTAACTGCCACAAACATTTACGGAGTGCGGGTGTTACCGACCAAAGAAGTGCCCTTCTTCCTGTAACTATGGTCAGAGGTCGGTAACACACACAACTGAAAGGCATTTTTTGAATATGGCTGACAGTCTACGATGTTAGAACAAGAGTCAACCCATTTTATCTTCCACGTGGTTTGAACCTCCAGTGGTCGATAATACCCCACACTCTTCTGATCAGTCATTGTTGTTAAGATTATTACAAAACGACCTCCCTAGAAGTAATCAATCATTTGTAAAAGCAAAGACCTCTGCATAGAGATGACGGATCTTACACCCCTACATCAACTTTCAAACTATAAATAACATTTTGGGTAAGTGGTCGATAACTGCCACACTGGTCGATAACAGACTACTCAAGGTCATCTTATAAAAACGTTGTTACTTTATTACATTTCAAAGATATATGGTCGGTAACACACGCATTGGAAAGCCAATATTTGAATCTCGGTGACAGTCAACGATGTTAGGAGGACAGTCAGCCTGTTTCACCCGTAACATGATTTGAACCTTAAGTGGTCGATAATACCCGTCGTTGCTCTAAATATTAAAAAAAAGAAGAGAAGACTTAGAGTAAGTAAAAAATGAAAATAGAAAATATAAGAGTTTAATTTTGTTACTTCAAATTATTTGGACACAATTTTTGTTGTAATATGTCTTTCTTCATTTTAATCTTGTAGCCTTTCATAGTTTCAAGGTTCTGTAAATTTTTCATTTTCCCTGAATGTTTTAATCTGTATGTTTACAGGTCAGCAGTTCAGACTCAGACAGTGAGCAAGAAAGAAGCAGATCAAGAAAAGGGTAAGTAACTCAATGAACTTGAAGGTTCAACAATTCCAAGACAAAAATTCAGGTTAGTCTAAGTGTGCAGATATTATTTTTTAGAATGTGAGTTCAGATGTTATTTATTAGAATGTGGGCGCTTATTAGAATAATTACTGTATCAGGGTTTTCCCTGGGCATAAGAATTTGGTGGTCAATATGACCCCCTTGGCTTCAAATTTGGGGGCCATGTCTCCAATTTTGTGGGTCAAATTTTATGAACATCTTAGTAATCAAGTATCATACAAGAATCTAGATTTTAAAACTTGCGTCATTAATGACCCTCAGGTAAATTTCTAAAGGGTCATTTGTTTTGGAATTGTGACAATGACTTACATTTTGTGTGTCATGGAAAACCCTGCTGTATATACAGTGGGCCATTCAAAGCTTGCTTACACCTACTATTCTAGACTGAGTTAACATATAATATGACAATAACTACTTGCTTGAAAGGAAGTTTTATAACAAAGTCAATATGTCATCTTGCAGGAAAAAGAAAAAGGAGAAAAGATCAAAGCACTCTCGATCCCCCAACAAGTCTAAACAGAGAAGTGTTAGCCCTGGGTATGTATAGTTTAAATAACAACCAGTGTTCTTTCCAGCCCAATTAGCTGTAGGGGCCCCACTATACTTTCAACTTAATAAGTGTAATGCCACTACAGCTTTAAAAGTATCTCACAGATTCAATTCTACAAAATAGTTATAAGGCCAAGTAATGGGGGGGGGGGGTTGGTCAAAATTTAATATGATTTGAATGTAGCATGTTGTAAAGTGATTATGTATGAAAACAGAACGGGAAAAGAAGAAATTGCTTAAAATGAGTACCATCATGTTTGCATGCACAATTATTTGTATTTATACTAATTCTGGGTTTTGGATTAATGTGTGATATTGGGCCTGTACAATTCATACTGCAGAGAACCCTGAAAACCCTTCTATTACTGCAAAGTTTGTAAAAAAAATCTATAACATAAAAGTATACTTGATAAGGAATTACTTTCTTGCAAGTGAGTCCAGTTTATAACCTGTCACTGTAAAAGAGAATTTCTGGAAAGTCCATAAAACCAAATTTGGAGAAATGGAGTCTGTGTGGGGTAGTCAATACTTTACATTATTCCAAGATTTAGAAGATACCTTTCAGTTGTCTCCCCAGCCCAATAAGCTGTATGGGATCCACTACAGTTTCATGGAAATAAGTGTAATGACCCTACAGCTTCAAAAGTAACCCACAGCTTAATTTCTTCAAAATGATCACCAAATTGGAGGATTTTTAAGCATTCTCGTCAAAAAAAGATAGATAATGCACTTTAACAACAGTCTTTCGGATGAGACTTTAAACCGAGGTCCCGTCTCCATATGACCTTGAGTGTTGAGCTGTTGAGTGGGACGTAAAACTCCATACATTCCAAGCACTTTTACAATTGCAGATGTAATAATTGTTTATAAAAACATTATGGGAAAAGAAGAAATTTCACGGTTTACAGATAATGTAATTTGCTACTAAAAGCTCCAAATTATTCTGCCTTTTACTGTGACAGGTCACAAATTTATTGCTAAAATATTATTTCATAATTTTAGTTATGACAGCGATGAACCCCACAAGAAACACAAAAAGAAAAACAAAAGTAAGAAACACAAGGACCAAAGTCCGAGCATGGAGAGATCCCCAGAACCCGAAGTCTCTAAAACAAGAAAACTTCTGAGTCCGCTGAAATTCAAGAAATCCAACAAAAGTGTCATGTCTAAGCCGTTAATGGCGTTCCATTCTGAGGAAGAAGAGGAAGCCGCCCCGCCCACGAGGTTAAACTTGCCGATGCCATCGAGGTCTTCTAGGTCTCCGTCAAGTGAAGATCTTCAGTCGAAGGTAGAGAAAGTCATGAAGGCTAAACAAGCGATCACGCCCATCAAGAAAAAACGGAATGAATCCCCGGAATATGTGCGTGATGAGAAATCGAAAATTTCCAAAGGTCGTGGGCGATCAAGGTCGTCTAGCAGGGATAGGTCAAGGTCATATTCGCCCGACGAGAAAAAAAGTAAAAAGTTAGAGAAAAAGAAAAAATCAAAAAAGGATGATAGTCATGATAGGAAAGGTAAAGGTGGTAGTCCGGTGTCGGATTTATCACCTGAACCTGTGAAGAAGAAAAAAGAGAAGAAGAAGGATAAGAAGAAGAAGGATAGAGATTCGTCGTCCGTCGGTAGGGAGAGTTTGGAACGTAAACACAAGAAGGATAAGACGAGAGATCGTGATCGTTCAGAGACTCCACCATCTAAATATGCACATAAGGACGACAAACGAGGTGTGGAACAGTCATCTAGAAGAGATCAAGGTACATGTATCATATCGCTGGTGGGGAGTCAAAACCTCGTAACTACAGCTTGAATAAGCTGGAGTTACGAGGTTTTGACTTCCCACCGACGATATCATTTTAATTTTGTATAGCATTGATAGATGGAGGGGCATTATCAAATTTTTGTTTAACATTCATCATTTGCCAACTTTGATATTTCAACAATAGGAACCCTTTAAGCAAATGCTTCTTTACCCTTTCCCAAACAGCAAAATTTTAGGGTGGTACAATTCAAAATCTGCTGGAGATGACAAAATGGGTGTTAAAAAAGATTGGATTTGTGCACAAAATAGCACAGAAAATATTGAGGCAAAAGGAGAAACAGCTGATTATCAGCAGTTTCTTCTTTTGTCTCAATATTTTCCCAAACCTTTTCTTTTATGGACGTCAAAACCAGGTCCTGTCTGGGAAAGGGTTAAACTTCTTGAACAAATAGTGATAATGTAACATGTTTATTGCTTATTGCTTTTCTCTGATGCGAAGGTCAAGATAATTATAACATGTTGACTGGATGTTATTACCCCATCTCATAAAATGAAAATTCAGACTGCATAAATTTTAAAGCTGTCATGGAAGACGAAATTCCTGTTAAATGCAGTGCTTGTGTACTATATAGAACAGAAAATACTTTTAGTTAATGAAAAGAAATAATGCTGGTTATTAAGTTTTTCAAACCTTTGTATTATAGCTGTAAGAGCTAGAAGACACTTTTTATGCCCCTGTATTGAAAGATCAGGGGTATATTGTTTTACTCATGTCGGTCTATCTGTCTGTCTGTCTGTCTGTCCAAAAACTTAACATTTTGCCTTTTCTCCAAAAGTATTCAACATACAAAGCTCAAATTTGGTATGTATCTTCCTTTCAATGATAGCTATCTGTTCCATGCAATTTGACCTTCCTCAAGGTCATCCGTTAACCCTGATCAAACCTTTGCACAAAAACTTACAATTTTAGAAAAATAGCCATTTCGGGGGCATTCATGTTTCACAAACACATCTTGTTTCACTCTGTTTTATAGATGTAAGAGGTAGAAGTCCACCTTCAAAGTCCTCAAGAGATGCATACTCTGACAGAAGAGGGAAGTCACCAGAACCTAGCTATAGAGGTATGTCCTACTGTTATGGTTCTGTAGTATGTCCAAAGCAACAGATAAAATGGGGTGAATGCATTCTGAATTTGTTATTTGAAACCCAAACACTATGTTGTGGGTACTTGTTTGAATTTTCTCAACAAGACGATTCAAATGAGTACCAACAACATAGGGTTTGATGAACAATAAAAGAAATACATCAGTTTGAAAAGCCATCACCCCCTCTTATCTGTAGCTATGATGTCATTTTTAGCTCGACTTTTTGAAGAAAATGAGAGCTTATACTGTCACCCGGGCGTCGGCGTTGGCGTTGCAATCCAGGTTAAAGTTTTTTCAAACATCAATAACTTCCATACTATCAAAGGGATTCAACCCAAACTTGGAATACTTATTTACCATCACACCCTCTACCTTACTACCAGGGCCCATAATCCTGGCTCCACTATATTTGGAGTTATGTCCCCTTTATACTAAGCAACTTAGAAAGTCGAGCGTGCTGTCTTCGGACAGCTCTTGTTGACTTTTATATAGTCTGTAGATATTGACCTGAACCCGATGAATATGTAATGAGTAAATGTGACATGGAATAATCAATACTCACCAGCAATTCTCACTGTCAAGCAGAGTCAATAGTTTACATAAGCATTATGACTTTGTATTCTTTACATGCTTCTCGTTTCAACATATGTTGGAGAGTGATTATTTCGCATCTCAGTTACTCATTGCATATTCCACAGGTTCAGGTCAATATTTACGGACAATACACCACTGAAGGTTGTCGAATATTACCCATCTGTCTGTGCATATTTGTGTGAATCTGTCCATATCTTGTTAACGCAACAATAACATTGTTAGACGAATGTTGGTGAAATTTTCACAGAAAGTTCCAAGTCACCTGAGCTTGAAGATGGCATTTTGTTCGTGGGTTGCAACATTATGCTTTGTCTTAGGAATCAAAATTATAGTTAGTCATCAATAATCTTTTTGTGCAGTACACCCAAATATTCATCACAGAATGAGCATTTTCTGAACTGTATTCCATCTCATTTGAAAGCCGCCTAGCTGTCCATTGTGTCCAGAACAGCATAAATCAATGTATCCCTTGACTTTCTTACAGATACAAAAGGCCGGTCGCCATCTCGAACAGACAGAAAGGAGGCCCGAGAACCAGCCCAAGACAGGAGAGGCAGGTCACCAGATAGAGGTAAGTCCAAACTTGTAATCCTAAATCCCAAACAGCAAAAAATTCAGACTCTTTCAATTTGATAGGAGTTGCTGGTGACGAAATAATCCTAACCCATTTTAAAAAAAATCTCCACATAATATCACAGAAAACCATGAAGGATAAAAGAAATGAAGATATGCCATATAACCTATTTAACCCTTCACCAAGCAACAAAATTTTAGGCAGGTCCAATTCAAAAGCTGCTGCAGACGACAAAATGGATGTTAATAAAGATTATAATTGCGTGTCATTTATTCAAGATAATTTTGAGGCAAAGGAGAAACTGCTGGTTATCAGCAGTTTCTTCTTTTGTCTCAATGTTTTCCCAAGCCTTTCTATTAGGGACATCAAAACCAGATCTTGTTTGGGAAAGGGTAAACGGATAAATTACTTCGATAAATATATAGCATAACATATACAATACACAATAAATTTCAGGTTCTGATCCAAGAACAAGATCACCAAAGCCAAATAGAGAGATTGATAGAAGAGGGAAATCTCCTGAAACATCTCACAGAGGTGTGTAGATTTCTGTATATTTTTTTAGGGAGCATGCATATAAAAGGCCTTCTAAAAGGCATTTCAAGACCAACATAGATCCAGATCAGCCTGTGTATACACACAGTCTGATCTAGATCTTTGTTGTTTTCTGATCCAAGAACAAGATCACCAAAGCCAAATAGAGACATTGACAGAAGAGGGAAATCATCAGAAACATCACATAGAGGCTTGTAGATGCATTTATTATTTTGTACAATCTTCTAAGATTTCTATTGATGTAAGGTGATACTTCATTTTTATGCCCCCTTTCGAAGAAAATTGGGGTATATTGTTTTGCAAGTGTCGGTCGGTCAGTCGGAAGGTCGGTCGGTCATTAGGTCGGTCAGTCTGTCCGTAGACCAAACCTTGTCCGAAGCATAATTCGAAAAGTATTAAAGGTAGAATCATGAAACTTCATAGGTGGATAGATCTCATTATGGAGAGGTGCAGTGCATAAGAACCGTAACTCTGCCGATCAAATTTTTTGAGTTATTGCCCTTTGTTGATTTTATAACTTGATTCTTGTCCAGAGCATAACTCAAAAATATGTTAGGTAGAATCATGAAACTTTACAGTTGAATAGATCTCATTATGGAGAGGTGCAGTGCACAAGAACCATAACTCTGCTGATCAAATTTTTTGAGTTATTGCCCTTTGTTGATTTTCAAACTTGATTATTGTCCGCAGCATAACTAAAAAAGTATGTAAGGTAGAAACATGAAACTTTACAGGTGGATAGATCTCATTATGGAGAGGTGCAGTGCACAAGAACCGTAACTCTGCCGATCAATTTTTTTGAGTTATTGCCCTTTGTTGATTGTACACTTAATTCTTAATCTTGCCTATATCTCATGTCCTTTTACACATACAGCCTTGCTATCTCACACATAGATGCCTCCTATCAACATCGTTCACATTTAACCATGACCTTGGTCCTTGTGACCTTGACCTTGGAGTTTGACCTACTTTAAAAAAATTAAACCGGCATATATCTCATGACCTTTTACAAATACAGCCTTGATATTTCACACATTGACACATCTTACCAAGACCTTTCACAATTGACCATGACCTTGGACTTTGTGACCTTGACCTTGGAGTTTGACCTACTTTTAAAAAACTTAAACCTGGCCGATATATCATGTCCTTTTACACATACAGTCTTGATATTTGACACATGGAGACCTCAGACCAAGACCTATCACATACGACTATGACCTTGGACCATGTGGCCTTGACCTTGAAGTTTGACCTACTTTTAAAAAAATTAAACTGGACCTATATCTCATGTGCTATTACACATACAGCCTTGATATTTCACACATGGACACATCCTACCAAGACCTTTCACATTTGACCATGACCTTGGACCTTGTGACCTTGACCTCTGACTTTGACCTACTTTAAAAAAAAAATTTAACCTAGCCGATATATCATGTCCTTTTACACATACAGCCTTGGTATTTGACACATGGACACCTACGACCAAGACCTTTCACATTTGACCATGACCTTGGACCTTGAGACCTTGACCTTGGTGTTTGACCTACTTTAATAATACATTAACCTGGCCTATATTTCATGTCATTTTACTAATACAGCCTTGATATTTCACACATGGTCACTTCCAACCAAGATATTTCATTTTTGACCATGACCTTAGACCTTGACCTTGGAGTTTGACCTACTTTTAAAAAACTTAAACTAGGCCTATATCTCATGTCCTGTTACCTATACAGTCTCAATATTTTACACATGGACACCTCCTACCAAGACCTTGCACATTTGACCATGACCTTGACCTGTGTGACCTTGACCTTTGATTTTTACATACTTTTAGAAATCTTTAACCTAGCCTTTATCTTATGTCCTATTACACCAACAGCCTTGATATTTCACACATAGACACCTCCATGGTTTTTTCTCCTTCTTTGGACGGGTCCGTAAAAAGGACCCGTTCCCAATGCCAAATAGGGTAATTTTTTCCCAAAATCTAGAAAGAAAATTCCCAATGCAAAAGACGTTCCTTCTTTTTGATTAAAAATTTAATCATTCCCTTTCATATGTTGAGAAAAAAGTATCCGGAGACAAACTGGAAGTCCCTTCAGTTGATTTCATATAGTTAACTATGCACAGGACTCAATTTTTGTTGGAGTCTGTGATGATTTTTTTTTTCCCAATTTTTGACAAAACAACGCATTTTTCCCAATTTGCTTGGTCGCGGATCCGTTCCCAAAACTACGAGAAAAAACACTGACCTCCTACCAATACCTTTCACATTTGACCATGACCTTGAATATTGCAACCTTGACCTTGGAGTTTGACCTACTTTTAATAAGACTGAAACCAGGCACATATATCATGTCCTTTTACACCTACAGCCGTGATATTTCACACATGGACACCTCCAACCAAGACCTTTCACATTTGACCATGACCTTAACCTTGGCATTTGGCCTACTTTTAAAAACTTTAACCTGGCCTATGTTTCATTTTACTTTTACATATACAGATTTGATATTTCACACATAGACACCTCCTACCAAGACCTTTCATATTTGACCTTGGACCTTGTTAACTTGACCTTGGACTTTGACCTACATCAAATGTAGGCCCTTGAGGGGGCATATATGTTTTACAAACATCTCTTGTTCACAAAGAAGCTGGATATGTGTTAGTTTAATCTTTTCTGTCTGTCTATCGGTCCATCACAAAATGTACCTAGTCACCTGACCTACTTGAGAATATAATTTTGTCATATCAATGCTATTTAAACATATACTGTATTGTGAGTTTGCACTCTTGGTGTAGTTTGGGATAGAGTTTAAAATAATTTAACCCATTACCAAACAACAAAATTTTAGCCTAGTCCGAACTCATAGGTGTTGCAGACGACAAGTTCCATGGAACGGAATTTAATATTTTTTGGTCTTTCTTGGTAGAAAGGTGTGGGGCGCCGTGGTCTAATGGTAAGACGCGGGCTTCGGGATCGAGGGATCCTGGGTTCAAATCCCGCCAGTGCCACGGGAATTTTTCTGAGCAAAAAACTTACCCCACGTTGCTCCTCTTCACCCAGGTGTATAAATGGGTACACGTGAGAGTTGAAAGCCAAAGAGCTGTGGCTGCCGAAGGCGCCGTTGTTAACAGCCGACTAGAGACTCAGTGATCGTGGGTTAAAGTGTAAAGTCGGTTGAACACGAAAGTTAAAATAGACTTTAACTAGAAACTTTAACTTTTTTTTAGAAAACATTGTGGGAAATGAAGAAATTGCTTAAGCATCAATGTGTGGGAAAGGGTTAAGTAAAATCAGCTTTTGTTAAACAGAATCCTATAACTGATTATATCAATTTGACTTTCAGAGGAGAGAGACAGGGAAGGAAGAGAGGGGAGAGAATACAGGGATCCCAGGGACAGGGAAGCAAGAGCTGATCCCAGGGAGCTGGATCCAAAATTTAAGATTGATGAAATTTGAAAACTTATGCAGATGGCAAAATGGATGTAGATAAAGAAAAGATTTTTTGTACAGAACTGTACAAAAAATATTGAGGCAAATGGAGAAAATGCTGATTATCAGCATTTTCTTCAATTGTCTCAATGTTTTTCAAGGCTGTAATACTTGAGAGTGTCAAAAGGTGTCACTGTTAGGGGTTAAATGTATGGGTTAAAGGTATTTTATGCGTGATATAGAAATAAATTAAATGAAAACTTACAAATAGCTGATATTTTTTGCAGAGGAGAGAGACCGGGAAGGCAGAGAAGGGAGGGAATACAGGGATCCCAGGGACAGAGAAACAAGAGCTGATCCCAGGGAGCGGGATGCCCGGGAGCGAGACCCAAGAGAACGGGATCCCAGGGAGCGAGAATTAAGAGAAAGAGAACTTCGTCCTGATTCAAGAGAAGGGAGGGAAGCAAGAGAAAGAGATGCTAGGGAAAGAGAACAAAGAGAGAGGGGAAGGGATGTAAGGGACCCAAGAGAAAGGGACCCAAGAGAGGGAAGGGACCCAAGAGAAGCTAGGGACCCAAGAGAAGCTAGGGACCCAAGAGAAGCTAGAGACCCAAGAGAAGGCAGGGATGTTAGAGATCAAAGGGAAGGAAGAGATCCAAGAGAAAGGGACCCAAGAGAAGGAAGGGACCCAAGAGAGGGTAGGGACCCAAGGGAAGGTCGGGACCCAAGAGAAGGAAGGGACCCAAGGGAAGGGAGGGACCCAAGAGAAAGAGAAATAAGGGAAGGCAGAGAATTAAGGGAAGGAGATATAAGGGAGAGGGAAGACCCAGCCAGGGGCTTAAGAGAGCCAAGAGAAAGAGACATGAGAGAGAGGGACCCAAGAGAAGGGCGGGATCCAAGAGAGCGTGACCCAAGAGACCGTTCAGCTCCTGGGAGAGAGTTTGACCCAAGAGATGTGGCTGCTAGAGAGGCTGGTGGTGAACCTAGGGAAAGGTAGGGTATTTCCAGGGTACAAGATGTTAATAAATATTGTGATGTAGGCCATTGACACAATGCTTAACCCATTACAACACAGTGACACCTTTTTACTCCCCATTAGATAACTCCTTTTGAAATCATTGTGGAAAATGAAGAAATTGCTTGTGACAAGCAATTTCTTCATTTCCCACAATGTTTTCTATCCAAAAAGTTTTACAATTTTAGAATTTCATCAACTTTAAAAATGTCGTCTGCAACACTTTTCAAATTGGAACAGTCCAAAATTTTGCCGTTTGGGAAAGGGTTAAACAAAAGGCAATCAATACAAGACCTAACTGACATAATAGGATTAAGCCTTAAAATATGGATAGAAAATATGAAAAATCCCTCGTGAAAATTTAGGAAAGATCATGGAGGCTTAAATTGTTTAACCTGAAGCGCATATGTCAAGGCTCTGGTCATCCATCTGTTTGTCTGTCTGTACACTAGCAATGTCTTGTGTTAGCAAATGCTCCTACTGTTTAAAATAGAATTTGATCAAACTTGCCACCATGAATCTCCATCCTGTCTAGTATATGTTGTCCATACCACTTTTGAAAATCAGATGACTCAAGTTGTTCTTGAATTTTATGCCCTTAAATTTAAAAAGTGCCCAATTTTTGACAAATTCCTCTTGGGCATATATCGTTACACTTTATAGAAAAGTTTTTGCTTTTATAGTTCTCAAACAGCTTTCCTTTACCATTCCAATTTGTGTTACTTGTAGGCGTGAGAGATATGATGATCCAAGGTATCCTGGTCCTCCAGGGGGGTTCGACGAGCGAGGTCGATATGGACGACCAGACAGGGAGGGATTCCGACCGGAACGTGAACCTCGTGATCCCAGCAGGGACCCTCGAGACCCTAATAGGGACCCGCGAGATGCTGGCAGGGAACCAGGACGCGATCCTCGGGATGTGAGAGATCCAAGGGAACCAGTAGATAGACGGGAAGCTGATAGAAGAGAGGCTGTTGAACGACCGTTTGAAAGATATGGACCTAGAGGGGCAGACTCGAGATATCCCGATGGTGAGAGTGTTTTCTACAATATTTATATAACCCAGTGACCCTTTTAGATGTAAATTCTGTTGTAAAAGAAGTTGTAGAACAACCATTTGATAGATTAGGGCCTAGAGGCACAACATGAGATATTCCAGTTGCGAACTCATGTGTTTAACAACAACATTTAAGCATTTCATAGAGCAAAATATTTTAAGATTGCAATACGTTTAGAGCTGGTGTACCTATTACCCAACACCTAAGCCACTATTTTAAATGTTCGCAAATACAACCGACCTGGCCGAATTCTTTGTTGCCTATGGCAACGTCAATGTTTATGACATTGTTTTGTCATCGGGTGTACCTATTACCGAACACCTAAGCCACTATTTTAAATGTTCGCAAATACAACCGACCTGGCCGAATTCTTTGTTGCCTATGGCAACGTCAATGTTTATGACATTGTTTTGTCATATATAGAGACCAATAAGTGTTGTAATAGGATAGATATTCACTGTGAAAGTCATGGGGTGAATGATTGCAATTTCAAACGGTGGTTGTAAATCCGAATACAAGTGGTTCTAATTCTGAACTTTAACAAGATTCCTTTTAAATAACCAAAGAAAGGCATGCAAACTTCTTTCATGATATTCACCATCGTTTTAACTGTGGTTTACTCACAAACAATTAATAACAGGTCGCAGATATCAATGAAAAAATAAATTTACAATCAGATTAAGAATGTGTACCTATTACCGAACACCCAAGCCACAATTCTAAGATTTAGGAAAATACACAAACCCTCCCCAAATCTTTTACAATGTAAAAAAGTATGATCCCAGGCGGCAAATATCACAAGACAAGTATTTGCTGTCTATGAGTTCTCACTAAATTGGTATTCAGTGAATATAAATAGCAGATTGAAGGTAAAGTTATTCTATTTTCTGACAAGTACATTTAAATCCATAGATTTAAGATTTGTCCAAGTTGAAAGTCATTTTATTTATGAAAATAAATGTGACAGATTGCTTGATGTTGTTATGTCAAATTTCTGTTTTATTCTTAGTACGATCAGGCAGACCACCCTATGACTACAGAGATTCAAGCTGGGATAGAGGTGGGAGGGGTATACCTAGAGGTGGGCCAGGCTGGGGAGAAAGTAAGTTCTGTCTTTTGTTAACCCATTATCAGATGACAAAATTTTGTTCATATGGCTGCTTTTCAATGAAAACCTCGTAACTGCAGCTTGTTTTAAGCTGCAGTTAGGAGGTTTTCGTTGAAAAGTGACAATATTTCAAAGCTAATTATTACAAGTGACAATTGCAAGTTGATTAAATTTTAAAAGTCTTTCCATTTTTAGTTTCGAATATATTGTAAAAAATGAAGAAATTGCTTTTCACAAGCAATTTCTTCATTTTCTACTTTGTTTTCTGAATATTTTGATGAGGGGCATCAAAAAGTAGTGGCTGAAAAGAGCAAGTTTCATTTACCTCTTATTGGACATTTTTTGTATAGATGATCTGGTTAGAAAAGGTTTATAAAACAAAGAGGGAATAAAAGAAATTATTGACAGCTTTAATCATATGGATGTAAAAGTAATATACACCAAGCCATGATATCTTTTAATATCAAGAAATGTCAAGATCTTATTTGAAAGTTGCTCAACCATAATGCACTTTGGTCATGTGCAAGACTCTCAATCCTGAATAATTTACGGAACATAATTATGCCTGCCACTGATATGTTATAATTGTTTATCAAAATCAAAATAGCTTACAAAGAATCACAGTCTTTTGTTATGTCTAGAAAGCAGTAATATTTCAATTATAGGAGGAGGTCGTTATGGAGACAGAAGTAGACGTGGCGAATGGGAGGGACAGAGACGTGCAGACGAGTTTTACGTTCCCGAGAGACGTGAATGGGGAGACAGACCAGGAATGGATAGACCGGACCGTCGTGATGCAGACAGACGGGAGGGTGATCGGAGAGAAGAGAGGAGGGAGGGGCCTAGAGATGAAGCTAGGTAAGTTTTTTACAAGACTGGGTTTTAATGTCCCCAATAGAAATAGCTTTGGAAAACATTGAGGCAAAAGAAGAAACTGCTGATAACCAGCAGTTTCTCCTTTTGTCACAATATTTTCTGTGCTATCTAATACACTAATTCTATCCTTTCTGTGCTATATTGTTCACAAATCTCTTTTTTAAAACATCAATTTTGTTGTCTACAGCAGATTTAAAATAGGACCACCCTAAAATGTTGTTGTTTGGGAAAGGGTTAAGTAATAAGACAGAAACAATGAAACCTGGAATGGATAGACCGGACGGTCCTGATGCAGACAGACGGGAGGGTGATAGGAGAGAAGAGAGGAGGGAGGGACCTAGAGAAGAGGATAGGTATCTCTTTCCCTAATGACAAAACCTTAGGGTGGTCCAATTTGAAATTGGCTGCTATCGATAGAATAGATAATGATCAAGGACGAATTTGTGTGACTTATAGCAAAGATAATATTGAGGCAAAAGGAGAAACTACTGCTTATCAGCAGTTACTTCTTTTGTATCAATGTTTTCCAAAACCTTTTCTGAAAGGGACATCAAAACCAGGTCTTGTTTTGGAAAGGGGTATAAGTGGTTGTACGAGGGATGATCCAAAAGTAATGTCACAGTGCCTATAGTTTGGTTATTCGACGTATTCTTGTACATATAAAGACTTGTATTTCAAGCTTTATCCTATTAGAAACATGCTTTTCTGAATTATTTCAATATTTTTTATATATCCGAGAAAATAAAATGCTAAAAAAAGATCCAGATTGTGCATGTGCGCCGCACGTCATAAAGTATTCGTTTGAAGACTATTATTACTTTATGTTCTATTATTATATTAAAAGAAATACCGCTGCAATTAAGCTGATATTTAAATGACACAATGTCGTGATATTGCTAAGCCATTTAAGAACGTTTCAATAAAATCTGTGCGTTGAAATACTAAATAAATCTCATTGAATTCATCACTCGCAATCAGGAAAACGGCAGAATCGGATAAAGGCCCACAACGCGCAATTCTGAACTTTTGCTAAAGGCTTGGATAAAAGGCGATTTGAGCAACAGAAACAATAAATTCAACCAAAAAGAACGGATTGTTAATAGGAGTCTTGTCTACCGTTGGTGCAAGCGTTTTTGGGAGTGAGGATGAGAATGAAGATGAAAAATGAGCCGTTAGACGTGTGAAGCAGCGGAATGACGCCAACGTCCATATGATTTTTGCGTTATTTCCTCATCCTTAGCTGAATTTAAGAGAAATAAATCACGTCGACCTTAAAAAACTGGGACTAAATTTTTGATTCAAGGAATTCATTCAAGACATTGCTGAATGAGTTGTTTGTATATGCATTAATGAAGTGAGTCGAACGCCATGAACGTTGCATTAAATACGGAGGGCAATATTTTGAGAAGGAATAGATTTTGACGTCGATGACGTTGTGTGTTGTGCGGCGCAGGACACCGATGCGCTATGTAAAAATGCGGTTTATTTCTGTAATATAAAGCGGAACTTTACGAAAATTTGTGTATGAATTAAACAAATGTTAATCTAACGGCATGTAAAATTGCATGACGATACGTTCTTAAAATCACCGAAAACAACGTTTGTGACATTACTTTTGGATCATCCCTCGTACTAATTATGGCTTCCAAAATAAAATTTAAATTTCTACTTAATGAAGTAAAATTTATTGAATTTTTTTAGAAAAGAAGACTAATGTTTTGTGAAGCTAAACTTTTTAATGACAAATTACAATTAACTGTCTTTTGTTGGTCAGTGAATAGGGGACTTCAAGTTATGTCCTTCAGAGAAATATAAATGGTAGAGCTGATGAAACCCAGAAAAGCACATGGATAAGTTATCTTGCTCATTTTATCAGCAAGAGATTGTTAAGTGACAAAAAACCTTTTGATTAACCCTTTCCAAAACAAGACCCGGTTTTGACGTCCCTTATCGAAAAGGCTTGGGAAAACATTGATACTAAAAAAGAATCTGCTGATAACCAGCAGTTTCTCTTTTTGCCTCAATATTTTCGGTGCTATACATATAGTACACAAATTCCATCCTTTTTAACATCAATTCTGTTGTCTACAGTAGCTTTTAAATTGGAACACCCTTAAATTTTGTTGTTCGGGAAATGGTTAGCACCTAATTACTCTTGTAGGAGAGAAGATCGAGAGAGAAAGGAAGAGCCGGAGAAAGAAGAAGGAAGACCGGACAAAAGTCAGGAAGGATCCGACGCCGACAAACGAGAATCACGGAAAACTGACAGTGCCGACGATAGAAAGAAGGAGAGAAGAGATGAAGACAGGAAGGACAGGGGGAGAGAGAAATCCAGGGATAGAGAGAAAGATAGAGACAGAGATGGAAGAAGTAAAGAGACAGATGCTGATAGAAAGAAGGAAGGCTCTTTGGATAAAGACAGAGAAAGATCAAGGTAATGGAATGCTGTAATAAGCAGATAAATTATGTCACAAAAAAAGTGCTGACTTTGATGTCCTTAATCTAGAAAACTTATAAATGCACTTTGAGAAAAGAAGAAAATGCTGATAATCAGCATTTTCTCCTTTTCTCAAAGTGCTTTATATGCTATTGCATACCTACATTTCCCACATTGCTCACATCTATTTTGGTGTGTATACAACCTTTGAATGCTGATAGAAAGAAAGGGTAGAGAGAGAAATCACGGGATAGAGAGAAAGACAGGCAGGATGAAGACAGGAAGGATAGAGGGAGAGAGAAGTCCAGGGATAGAGAGAAAGATAGAGAGGGAAGAAGTAAAGAGACGGATGCTGATAGAAAGAAGGAAGGGTCTTTGGATAAAGACAGAGAAAGATCAAGGTATTGCTCTACCAAGTGATTTCTTTTTCAAACTCATATTATCCAGTCTCATAAGAAACAATAAGAAAATGGAAATTATTTGCTGATTCCATTTCTTTATATGATCTTAGTTTCTGACTTAAGATTTAATTTCCATTCAGTTAGAATAATTCATTCAGCATTTGTAAAAAGTTCTTATTTCAATCATTAAGTGATTTATTGCAGAAAGAGGCAAGCATCAAAGTAGGGTTTCCAGTCACAGTCAAAGAAGAAACCTTGTGACAATTTACCTGCCATGTTATGTAACAACTCTGGTATCAATCAAAAATTAATTACACCAGTTATTCATGTGAATTACTTGTACATTTTACAGGGGTAAAAGTTTTCAGGCATATGCCTGAAGTTCAGGTTTTTGAGTACTCCAAAATGCCCCATTTTCTCGATTTTTACTATATAAATACAGACTTTTCCAGGTTTTCAGGTTTTTCAAAATTTTCAACTTTTACCCCTGCATTTTAGGAAAAGGAGGGCATCAAAAGAGGGTTCCAGGTCGCCATCCCAGAAGAAAGCTCGTGATAATTCACCGGCCTTGTCAAGTCACAGTCGTCACAAAGAGGGTGAGAAAGAACATGATAAAGATGCTGACATCAAAAGTGAAAAGGTGAACTATATTGCATTATTACCACAAAGAATAATACACTCTTTTAGCATTGTTTAACTAGAGCCATACTCATAAAGAGTGGGAGAAAGAGCATGATTAAGATGCCGATGTCAAAAGTGAAAAGGTGAACTATATTGCATTTTTTACCACAAAGAATATCTTCTCTTAACATTGTTCAATAAAGAAGAAGCCTTGTTACAATATGATAATACAATATCAGTCCGATTTGCGACAGTTTCTGTTCATGTTAACAACATACAGGGTTATTTAGAATTTAGCAAGCAGGATAAACAAAGATCAGCCTGTCAGTCTGATCTTAGCCTATTTTCATGATATGTGACCCGTCATGCTAAAAGGGACCTGATCATAAGTTCAAAAATCCAAGTTTTGACAAGCTGATCATGTTCAGCAGAGGTTAACCAGAAGACGTATTTGGAAAAAGAACACATGCTTATATAGGTTAACCATTCTAGTTTAAGAATATTATATTAAGAGTGGAAAGTATTGGCCC